>LNAC01000097.1:420563-457970 GCA_002007465.1 Ailurus styani | reverse complement strand
CAACCCTCCCCCCTCACATCCCCCACCGCCACAATCCCCCCAGCCCCCCGGGGGCCAGCACAGCCATGTGACCAGGCTCCGGAGCTGAGGGTGCATCTGGGGGCCAGCAGCAGGCGGTAGGCACCCCGGAGCTGCCAGGCCACCAGGGTGTCCTGGAATGGCGATACCAGCTGGCCATTCCTGTGGTTTTGTCTTGGCTGACAAAGGTCCCTCTTGGTTCCAGCCTCAGCTGCTTCCCCAGCCTTCCCGCCATTCTGTGAGCCACCCCGCATTCTCCCCATAAACCATTTCCGGCACGAGCTAGCCAGTTGGCTCCTACTGTTCGCCACCAGGACCGCGACTGGTTCCGCAGCTTCCCCAGCTGTCAGGAGTACTGAAGGGGACGGACGGAATCCTCCTCAATCTCATGCTTTTCTCCCACAACTTTTTTTCTTTTTCTTTTTCTTTTTTTTTCCACTTTTTTCCTGAAATCTGTGGTGTCTGCCACCACTTGCTCCAACTAGAATTTCATGAGAAGTGGTGTTTGATCTGGCACAAAAGGTACGGGTTTCTTTATTGTGGGTTTTGTCTGACTTCAAGCTTGGGCTCTGTCCTCCAGGCCCCTGGACGTCTGCAGATCCCTTTCGACAGCGAAGTAAGCTACCAAATAGATTCTCGTAACAGGATTCTCCTAACACTCAACACTTGGAGGTTTCGTTCCCTGGGTAAGAGGTAAAATGGTTAAGTGGAAAGGGTGTGAGATCTGGAATCAGGAGACTCTGTTCAAGTCCACGCTTTCTCCGAACTAACTGTGCACCTTGAGGCAAGTCTCTGAATCACTCTGAACCCCAATATCCTCATTTGTCAAGGGGGATAACTGTATGCCTACTGACAAGCAATCGGGCGACCCTGGGTGCTGTCACACCCCAGCCCCTGCTGAAAAAACTGTCAGTTCTTGTGAACGGGCTTTTATGCTTTATTTCTGGAACCTCGGAGATGTGGACTGCGGGAGGATCAGGGCCTGGAGGGAGGGCAGCCGGCGTCGGCGGCCAGGGCTGAAGAGCCAAATAAATAAATAAAACAACAGCAACAACAACTGAGCCACCCAGTCGCCCTGCCCAAGATGTTTAAAAAGTGGAGTTCACTGTATAAGAATTCAAAATAAAAAATAAATAAGGGACTCAGACCGATGGAGTGACCTGCCCCCAGTCACGCGGCTCCTCAGCGGTGGGCTGGCACGCGGACCCAGGTTCATCTTGTTTCAAGACCACCTGGTCTCCACCATCCAAGTCGCTTCTCGGGGGCCAGAGGGGGTGGCGCCAGTGTGGGGGGAAAATGAGATGATGGAGTGAAAACCCTCTGTAAATAGTTATGGGCTATACAAATGTCAGGCTTCCCAAATCAACCAGGGAACCTAGCGGTTCCTCCAAGCCCCAATTTAATGAACAGCATTATTATTATTGATTTACACACTCAACTCCGACCTTCAATAGATTAAGAACTGAGATTCTAAACAACAAAACAAAGTGAACAAACAAAAAATAACAGGTGGTGTCTTTACTCCTTCCCTAAAGGCCACGTCTTTTGAAGGGAAAGAGCTAAAGAAAGGAATATTTGGTCACAGTTTAAAGTAAAAAGATTGCCAGGGCACCTCAGTCTGTTAAACCTCCGACTCTCAATTTTGGCTCAGGTCATGATCTCAGGGTCGTGAGATCGAGCCCCGCATTGGGCTCTGTGCTCAGTGTTGAGTCTGCTTGAGATTCTCTCCTGCTCCCTGTGCCCCTCTCTGATGTGTGTGCGGCATGCTCTCTCTCAAATAAATAAATCTTTAAAGTAAAGTAAAATAAAATAAAAAATAAAATAAAAAGATCACCTACTCTGGGCCATGGATGATGGCCCCGCAGGATGGCCGGGCCTCTGCAAGGGACCGGGTAAAGTAGAATCATCATCACCAAAGACGAAGGCAGGGTGGGCTGAATCCTTTGGGTGGGGAATGGGAGAGGCTGGGTGTCATCTGTGAGACCAGGGAAGACCACACCAGCTTTGGAGTCAGATGAACCCCCATTCCAATCTTGCCTTTGCCATCCCTTATGACGAGAACTTACACAGTCACTTATGCTCTCTGAGCCTCAGTTTCCTGATCTGCAACACGGGGCAGTAACAGCACCAACCTCCTAGATTCTATTTTTGTGAAGATTAAGTGTTTGGTAAAGTTCCCATCCGTGCCTGGCACATCACTGAATAGTAAGTAACAACAGTAATAAACATTAACAATAAGTACCAAGCTCTTAGACTCGTATATAGAAAGATTACACAAAAATAATTCCACAGTGAAACACCACTATTACAGGGATGAGAAAAAATACTCACATGGATACCATCAGTTTAATACTCTTTCTTTCTTTTTTTTTTTTAAAGATTTTATTTATTTATTTGACAGAGAGAGATTACAAGTAGGCAGAGAGGCAGGCAGAGAGAGAGGAGGAAGCAGGCTCCCCGCTGAGCAGAGAGCCTGATGAGGGCCTCAATCCCAGGACCCTGAGATCATGACCTGAGCCGAAGGCAGAGGCTTTAACCCACTGAGCCACCCAGGCGCCCAGTTTAATACTCTTTCAAAGGGGCCCCCAAATCCCGATGCGGCAGTTGGCTTCGTAGGCATGAACAAAATAAAAGCGAGGGCAGTTGATTTGTTCATTACTTTGTTTATTTATTCCACCAATGAAGGCACCATGGTGGGTCATGGAGATTCAGGGGTGAACGGGACAGACTAAGGAGCTGTCCTGGAACTTCCGAACCCGGAGGGGAGACAGTCTGTAAACAAGTAATCACGTAAGTGGCCGAGACAATTTAGATAGCTCTAAGTGCTATGTAGCCGACAAAGTATGTTGATGTAATAGAGTGACCTGGGTGGCCATTTCCACAGGGTGACAGGGGAAGTCCTCCTTGAGAGGGTGATAGTTCAGGTGAGTTCTAAGACTTGCAGAAGCCAGCCAGGCAGGGATGTGGCAGGGAGTCCCAGGCCAAGGCCGTGGGGCAGGGGCTCACTCCCTACAGGGTGGTTGGAACTCTGTGAACACCAGAGGGGATGATATCCTTTTTTTTTTAAATCCTTTTTTTAATGTTTGACTTAATGGAAAACAGCTGGAATCTCATACTTGCATCTACATTTAATCTGTTACAATACGCTGGGTATTTTTTTTAAAAGATTTTATTTATTTATTTCACAGAGGGAGAGAGATCACAAGGAGGCAGAGAGGCAGGCAGAGAGACAGGGAGAGGAGGAAGCAGGCTCCCTGCTGAGCAGAGAGCCCGATGCGGGCCTCGATCCCAGGACCCTGAGATCATGACCTGAGCCGAAAGCAGAGGCTTTAACCCACTGAGCCACCCAGGCGCCCCAGAATCAGTATTTTAACCTAAGTTCATTTGACCTCTCCCCATAGGAGGACACTGGGAATCAAGAAGATCAAGAAGGCCTCAGGTTGGGGCGCCTGGGTGGCTCAGCTGGTTAAGCAGCTGCCTTTGGCTCAGGTCATGATCCCCCCATTTTGGGATTGAGTCCCGCATTGGGCTCCTTGCTCGGCAGGGAGCCTGCTTCTCCCTCTGCCTCTGCCTGCCACTCTGCTTGCTTGTGCACACACTCTCTCTCTCTCTCTCTCTCTCTCTCTGACAAATAAATAAATAAAATCTTTAAAAAAAAAAAAGAAGGCCTCAGGTCAAAATCTGAATAAGAGCATAAAAATATACAGATAGTGTCAGATCCTCAGGAGGACAGGGGATATGAGGAAACAAGAGGTGCTTGGAAACTTGGATAAAGTAGGCGAGAGAAAGTCTCCTGAGCCTTACAGCTTTGGTCATTTTTTTTTAAATTAACATATAATGTATTATTTGCCGCAGGAGTACAGGTCTGTGACTCATCAGGCTTGCACATTTCACAGCACTCACCGTAGCACATACCCTCCCCAATGTCCATACCCAGCCACCCTATCCCTAACCCCCTACCCCTCAGCAAGGCTCCGGCCATCTTTATTGCAATACACAGCGGCTGAGTAATGAACAGGGTGAGAGCGACAATGTGGCAGAAGCAGCTAAGTATAGCCCCACGTCTCCGGGATGAGAGACAAGGAGTCCCACATCTACTGACCTTGTTCAAAAGCAAAGATCTCATAGAGGAACAATTAGGCTCCTTGCGTATATAAGAGCAGTTATGGAAGAGGTAAATTGTGAGGATAAGGCTTCAACAGGTTGAGTCACTCATCTTGGTAAATGGAGCCTTTTGAAAACTGTAGACAGTTTAACTGCTTCAGGAGATCATTTTTTCCTGATTTTAAATGCAAGAGAAAACATAGCAGGAATAAATGAAAACAGTTATAAATGCCCCATCATTTAATCTGCCCAACTGTAATCTCATTTTTGCATGTTGTCTATTTTTATAGATTGTTGCAGTCCCGTTGCCTGTGATGATTCCATTTCCTCTTGGCATCATATAGTAAATACTTTTCAGTGTTTCTTAGTTTTTACAGTTTTTGAAAAATTACATTCCATCCTCCTGAAGTCCTGTCATCTGATTATTATGCCATTTTATTAGCGTTAGTTTGTTTCTATCTCTTTATACCTTTGAGGCAATTGTATTTTCAAGAAGTTCTGAAACTCAGTGAGATTTAACCATTAGTGGTATAAAAAGAGAAATAGTTGGCAGGTGTAACTTTCTTTTTCCACTATCTTTGCCATGTTCTCCAACAGCTGTGGAAGAATGGAGACGCTTTCTAAAGAATCTGGAGAATATAGTTTAGAAGACCCACGGAAGAGGAGCTCGTTGAAAAGGCGGAAATCTCCAAAGTCTACAGAACTGGGCCCCGGGATTATTTTTTATGATACTTTCTATTATCGGGGTTCTTGATTCTTATAGGTGAGGGGATTAATGAACCCATTTCAATGACCCAGGTGATGCTAAAGGCCTACACAGTGGGGGAAAAGGGAAAAGGGTAGATTTAAGTGATATAAAATTGAACTTGAATAGATAGGACATGACGGCTGCACAGATATTGGGGATGAGGACAAAGGTGGCATTGAAGATGACTCTAAGGTTTCTCACCTGTTTGACTGGAGGGCAGTGTCTTTAAGCGAGACAGAGGCAATCCGGTATGAGAAGAGGAGTTTGGCAGAAAATAGACTATTTAATTATCAAGGCATCTGAAAAAAGTTTAGTTCTCTGGTAAGTATAGGATGATAGGTTCTACTTTGGTGTAATGGATAGTTTCATGTCTCAAAATCCAAAATGCAGACACAATTAGTTTGAAAAATTGCTACTCTGAGGCTCCTCTGACTAAAGGGGAGGAAAGGGGACACTTTGGCAAAAGTGACCGTGCTGTTTCAGACTTCACCATTGCCTGGGTGTAGCTAGAAATATGCCCTCCCTGTAGGGGAGAGCTCAAAAAGTTCAGAGGAAAGAGGACGCCTCCGTGCTGGGGGCCTTACAGGGAGGCAGGTGCCCAGTGTGTATTTGGAGGCGTCTGGAGGGCGACCTGCCTGGAAGGGCCAGCTCTGAGGCAAGGGACTAGGGCTCTTGACCAGATGGGGGGGGAGATATTCCTGGAAGGAGCACAGAGCGTCCAGCCAGACCAGCTGAAGCTACTTGAGCAAGGCCAGAAGGAGACACACAGAACTAGGACACGCTGCGTACGTACAGGCTCTGTGAAGTTCTGCGAACCAGGGGGTGAAGGCCCAGTTTAGGGGGCCGGACAGCGGGCTCAGCTGAGGCAAGGCGCCCCCAAAAGGTGTTCTAACGGTGGTCAAAATTGGTGCAAATAGAAGGGAAAGAAGGGACATCTAGAGGAAATAATGTCCCTACACAGGGAATCGAGTCTCTAGTGAATTCTGATTTGAAAAGAGCCTGATTGGGGCGCCTGGGTGGCTCAGTTGGTTAAGCGTCCAACTCTTGATTTCAGCACAGGTCAATCCGCATCGTGAGATTGAGCCCAGGCTCAGAGAAGGTGTGGAGCCTGCTGAAGGTTCTTCTTCTCTGTCCCTCTCCACCTCTGCCTCTCTCTCTTGGGGGGGGGGCGGGGAAGAAAGGAAGAAAGAAAGAAAAAAGAAAAGAGCCTAATTAAAACATGGGACAAAAACAAGGAATGGAAAAGATAGACAAAGCACTCTTAGAAGAGTGTTCTGTTGGCTGAGGAAATGAGTGACAACTATCAGAGGACACTGTAATGAAACGATGAGGTTTTAGGAATGCTTTAAGAGTGAATAAGGAGGGCGCCTGGGTGGCTCAGTGGGTTAATGCCTCTGCTTTCGGCTCAGGTCATGATCTCAGGGTCCTGGGATCGAGGCCCGCATCGGGCTCCCTGCTCAGCGGGGAGCCTGCTTCCCCCTCTCTCTCTCTGCCTGCCTCTCTGCCTCCTTGTGATCTCTCTCCCTCTGTGAAATAAATAAATAAAATCTTTAAAAAAAAAAAAGAGTGAATAAGGAAAAGGTGTGGGCCCACTGGTAGGAGCAGGAGGGGATAAGAACGAGAGTTGAGAAGCAAGCTGCTGGCTGATTTTTCTAGCAGAGGGGACACTGAAAGGCGCCTAGCTGGCTCAGTCGGCTGAGTGTCAGACTCTTGGTGTCTGCTCAGGTCATGATCTCGGGGTCGTGGGATAGAGCCCCACGTCGGGCTCTGTGCTCAGTGCAGTCTGCTTGTCTGCTTGAGATTCCCTCTGCCCTTCCCCCGGCTCTCTCTCTCTCTCTCAAATAAATAAATAACATCTTAAAAAAGAAAAGAACAGAACAGAAGAGGAAAAGAAAAGAAGAGTAAAAAGAAAAGAAAGGATGTTGGAGAGTTCACAGCAGCGAATGATGGGGAATTGGGCTCAAAAAACAGGGAGTATCTGGGGCCCGAGCCAACATTATGCCACAAAACCAGTTTGGGGAGGTGTTGGCTGTTGAGGCTGTTGAACACTGGATGTCATAACCCATTCCGCCACCTGCAACGAGCCCTGGGTGCTGCCAGTGCTGCTGCCCACGGCCGTAATGGATGGCAGGGTGAGTGTCTCCTGTGGGGGTCTCGGTTCGATGAACTCCCTGGTTCGAGCTGCAAGGAAGTTGGAGGAACCAGGATTAGGTATGTTCAAAGTCTGTGATGGGAAATCAACTCTGCTGCCTTCAAGGTGGGGAATTTCTCAACCAGTGGAAGGGGTATCAGACTAAATTAAAGACTCACTTTAGGGCCTGGGTGGTTCAATGGGTTAAAGCCTCTGCCTTCTGCTCAGGTCATGATCTCAGGGTCCTGGGATCGAGGCCCACATCGAGCTCCATGCTCAGCAGGGAGCCTGCTTCCTCCTCTCTCTCTCTGCCTGACTCTCAGCCTACTTGTGATCTCTCTCTCTCTCTCTCTCTCTCTGTCAAATAAATAAATAAAATCTTTAAAAAAAAAGTCTTAAAAAAAAAAAAAGACTCACTTCAGGTTGTAGCCAAGAGACTAATGACAGTGTGACCAGAGGGAACCACAATTATTTTACAGAAAAATGAAGAGAGCCTGCTCTCCATCTATGGCAGTGGGAATGGAGAAGAGGGTACAGATTTTAGTGAGAGTACAATGGTAGAGTGAATAGCATTTCGTGATTAGATGCAGGGGCAAAGGAGAGGAGATTATCTAAAATGCTTTTTGAATGCCTGTGGCTTCAGGAATTGGATGAATGGCAATGCTATTAACCAGGCTAGGTCATCCAGGAGGGGGATGTTTGGGAAAATGATAGGTCAGTCATGGTTGACATCCTGAGTCTGAAATGTCTGCAAGACACACAGCCGGGCATAGACAATGGGCACATTTGTATACCATTATCCTGACGATGGTTGGCTACGCAGCCATGTGCTGGTGAGCAAAAACAAGCTCTCCTGGGAAAGGAAGCTCTGATTTGTAGCATTTCCCAATTTCCGTCGTGTGAAATACACCCACTCTGGCCAATTTGAAACTACCAAAGCGAGGTTATTAAAAGTGAATTTGGGAAGAGATGCACACAGTCAGCTCTTGGGAGCCCACTGGAGGGTCCAGCATGTGATTGTGACTAGGGGAGAGGATGCTGTCTCCCAGAGCAGAACCCTGGGGACAGAATCTTCAGGGCCAATCCAAGAAGAGGAGCCCCTACAAGGCACCGGAGTTGACAGAAGGAAAACCAAGAGAGAATGGGCCTTCAAGATCAAGCCCAGATCTGAGCCCTGTCAAGCTCTCCAGAATGAACTTCCATATTCATTCATTTTTCTCAGCAATCTCCTACTAGTCTGTGAGCTCTTTGAGGGAAGAGATTTTTGTCTGACTTAGCTGTGTCCTCTAGGTTAGGATACAGCAGGCACTTAGCAAATAATTTCACTGATACCTTAAGGGAGATTCATGTCCACCAGTTTCATGAGGCACCGCAAGAATAATGATATAAATGTTACAAGGAGAGGTTTTTGCTCGATGTTGGGGAAAAACTCCCTAGCCTGTCTCTACGTAGACCCATATTGTGTTGCCTGTCCCCCATCCCCCCATTCTTCTGGGAACTATGACCGTCCATGCCAACGGAGTTCTCAAGACAGTCACTGTGTTCCACAGGAGCCTACCAACTGACAGGTGATCCAGCTGGGATTTGGGGAATCAGAACTTAGTGTCTCTCACGGAGCACCTGTGGGAGAAGAGGTGAAATCATCATTTTCCTTCCTTATGAGGCTAGTGAGAGTAGTGGGGAATTCCAGCAGCGATTCCGTTTCCATTCATTCTTCCATCCAAAGGTATCCCTAGCCCTTTCTCCCGATTATCATTACATAGCCCCATACCCGCCTAAATAAATATCCCTTACCTCAGCAGAAGCTGATTTTTTTTTTTAAGATTTTATTTATTTATTTGACAGAGAGAGAAATTGCAAGTAGGTAGAGAGGCAGGCAGAGAGAGGAGGAAGCAGGCTCCCTGCTGAGCAGGGAGCCCAAAGCGGGGCTCGATCCCAGACCCTGAAATCATGACCTGAGCGGAAGGAAAAGGCTTTAACCCACTGAGCCACCCAGGTGCCCAGAAGCTGGATTTCTGTACTCATTAAGTGATAGTACTG
Source organism: Ailurus styani (assembly GCA_002007465.1). Taxonomy (NCBI): domain Eukaryota; kingdom Metazoa; phylum Chordata; class Mammalia; order Carnivora; family Ailuridae; genus Ailurus; species Ailurus styani. The sequence goes on along the minus strand of LNAC01000097.1, from coordinate 448,929 downwards.
ATTAATCAAGCAGAACTCACCAAATACGTAACGTCATCTGAAAATTGGTGTGTTCCCCACCTTAAGTATTCATGCAGTCCAAATGACCACTTGAAAGGGGTTTAAAAGAGGGTATTTCTGTCAAGGGTGGTAGCCCTAAATTAAAAGCAACAGTAGCAGCTACCTCCATGAGTGCTTGCTGTATGCCTGGCATTTAGCTGAAGGAAAAAAATCTTTTTAAAAAATTTTTATTTATTTATTTATTTAGAGAGAGAGCACAAGTGGCGCAAGTGGCGGGAGGGGCAGAGGGAGAGGATCTCAAGCAGACTCTGTGCTGAGTGCAGAGCCCGGGATTTTATCTCGTGACTCCAAGATCATGACCTGAGTGAAGAAATCGGGAGTTGGACACTGAACAGACTGAGCCACCCAGGTGCCCCAGGAAGGTGGGTTTGATCCAGGTTTATTGAGAGTTCAAAGTTGTTTTGTTTTTTAAAGATTTTATTTATTTGTCAGAGACAGACAACCCAAAGCAGGGGTGGGGGGGAGGGGGTGGCAGGCAGAGGGAGAGGAAGAAGCAGACTCCCCACCATATACAGGGAACCTGATGTGGACTTGATCCCAGGACCCTGGGATCATGATCTGAGCCTAAGGCAGATGCTTAACCTACTGGGCCACCTGAGTGTCCCAAGTTCAAAGCTCTTAATCATGCAGGTAGATTCTTAAAATTTCTACTCTCAGGGTCCCTTTATGATCTTAAAAACCGAAGACCTCAAAGAATTTTTGTCTTTGTGGATGAACATCTATAGATTTCTCTATGTACGATGGAAATCAAAACCAAGAAATTTAAAAGACTTAAAAAGAACAAAACCCATCATGTTAACATAAATATTTTTATTAAAAGCCACTATTTTTCAAAACAAGAGAATTAAAGAGTGGCACTGTTTTACATTTTTGCAAATCTCTTTCATATCTAATAGAAGACAGCTGGATTCTCCTGCCTGCTTCTTCATTCAGTGCATTGCTTTGGTTGAAGGATAGAAGGAAAAGCTGGACTCATGCAGACATATAGTGGAACAGGAACTTCATGAATCTCCTGAAAGGGTTTCAGGAGCCCCCAGGATTCTTCGGACCATAGTTTGAGAACCACTACAGTAAACTACACTGTTTCTCAGTTATAGACTATATCACCACTGAGTTAGTTTTAGAACTGGCCAAATTCTTCCATGGCCAAGATTTTTATTATTTTTTTAAGTAATCTCTATGCCCAACGTGGGGCTTGAACTCACGACCCCAAGATCAAGAGTTGTATGCTCTTACCGACTGAGCCAGCCAGGCACTCCCACGGCCAATACATTTGAAACAAATTGCAAAAGATGGTGGTGGTAAAGGCAATTTGAATTCTTTTTAATTCCATTTTTAAGTGGACATTTTAAGACACCAATTTTCAACTTGAGTTCATAAATTCTTCTTTTGCCAGCCAAAATTACATATTAGATTTTTTCAGATTTTCTAAACCAAGAAGAGAAAGCAACATGTCACACACGGTCAAGGTTAACATTCGCATAGTGGTTTTACAGTTTACAAGCTTCTTTCTGTGCACATGTGATGCCATTTAGTTCTTAGGAGCCATTCTGTAGGGGAAAGGGCGGAGCAGAGAGACGACTTGCCCGAGACTGCCATCAATGACCAGGTTGTGGACCAGGATTCCTCGTGACCAAGCAATGTGCTCACAGGACAACTCTGCTCTAATGAACAAACATCTCACTTTCGAAAGAAAGCCTTCCAACCTAGGAAGAGGGGATCCTTTATTTATGTTCACTTTTTCACATACACAAGAGACAGCATCTGTTCTAGAATCCAACTGGATTTTATTTGACACAGAATACAATATGGCTGCAAGAATAGCAAACTGAAAAGACAAAGCAGAAAAGACATAGTTCTATCTAATTTATAATTAACAGGAGGGCAAGTCATTAAATGAATAACAGAACAATTGAGCTCGACGGAAGAATTCTCTTTCTAGTGCCCATACCTGAAAGACAAAGTAAATCATTTTATTAATTTCTTAGTAATTTCCTGCTTGAGACTATAAAACCTGCTAAAACACAAGAGCAAATGTAATGAAAACTTTTAAAAGATGTGAGTACAAGTGTGCTCTAAGACTGAGTTGACGCTAGTTTTTGCCCCTCTTATTTTATCCTTCATAACATTTTACCTGCTATCCTCGTTTTGGTGGCAGTCCCTCCATGGGCCTCAACCATACCCACCTGACCCTGCTTCCAGTTACCAGACAGACGTGGGCAGTATTAGGGAGGTGAGAAGGAAAAGTAAGAACCAGGGGCTGTGACAGGGAACTGCTCTGGTGGCTCCAGTCAATGGGTCAGACGCCCTTTGAGCACGCAGCCTCCCCTTCCCACTGCAGCTTATTTTCACTTCAAATCTGCTACTCAGGCAAACACGGAGAACAGTCATTGAACGGCCTTCAATTTCAAAATCTATCACCAGGTTCAATTTCTGCCCTGATTACATTCAGCACTACAGAAAGAACTGTAGAGAAATGAGGTATGGATTTCAGGTGGTTTCTGACTTCCCCAAAAGCCAAAATTTGGTTCTAACAATATTATAAAAACAGCCGGGAAATTTCTTCCACATATAAATGACTTCTTGAACAAAAACCCTTCTATTATTTTACTCAATCTTTTGTCCAGTTCTTGATGGACAGTTAGCCTCTGATTAAAATACTTCCATAACAAAGTACAACACAGAACGTAATACATCTAACAGTGGGTGGAATCAGGGCACTTGAACTCTGGGTCATGGCATCAATCAGCCCGAAGGACTACTAGAGGTTTTAAAACACTTCTCGTATGAAATCTACTTGAATATTGTCTACAAAAAAGTTGTGCCAAATTCCACAAAGAGTAGAGCTGCAGTGTTTGCTGGTGGACTGGAAAGGAACCCAGACGTCGTCTATCAGATTAAAGGAAGCCTATAATTTGTTCCTTAGGAATCTTGTTTTCCCAATGAGCTGTCGTGCACTGCCTGACAAGGCGGCTGGCTAGACACTGGTGTCGTCAAAGCCCAACACGAGGAGTTCTGCATACCCCCCACATCCTAGACTCCATCCAGGGAATATTTAATGGGCAACACAGGACAGTTTGGGTCCAAAACAGAACTTGGAGCCTGCTCCAGGGCAGAGCCAATTACAAAGGCCTCCTGAGAATATAGAAAAGTGCTTTTGCCTTGATAAGTGTGACTTCAATTCTACTCAGAACGTGAGCTCCCGAGGATGGGGAAGGGCTGTCTCACGCGTTTTCATATCTTACATGTTAGGTAGCACACACTTTGCTGAACGAAGGACCATGGTAATTAAAAGTTAAAACACTGAGTATTGGCAGGTTTCTTAAAAAATGAACGTGCATTCGATAAGACTTCCAAAATTCTTTACCAAATAAATAACCAAGTGTAAAAGCAAAATAGCTGTACCAATAAGGGATTTCTAAACATTTAACAAACTAAAGATCCCCATTTTTTGTTTTCTAAACTTAATTATATCCTATTAATCAAAACTCATATTTAAATAAAACTCCCCTTCTCATAAAAAATTTGATGAAGCAAATTATCAGTAATTCAACAGCAACAAAAAACAGCATTTCACAGAAAAAGCATAAAAACATATGAAAAGTAGCAAATCTTACTCAAAATTCAAAAAATGCAACTGAATACTAGTTTTCAACTATCAGAGTAGTTAAGATGGAAGTTTGATAATAGAGCCTCAGCAGGAAATGGAGAAAGGGGCATTCTTCTGCATTGTTTAGAGGGAGTGTGAATTACAACATATTCTTGGGAAAGGAAAATCTGACTTTAATCAAAAGTAAAAATGTACACACTCTTTACACAGAAATTCCTCCTTTAGGAACTACTGCTATAAATACACCTGTACATATTCACAAAGATTCATGTAAAAGGATGGTCATCCCTACACACTATTTTTAAGTGAAAAATCTGAAACCCAAATTCTATCAATTACATCAATTATGGTACATCAACAAAAAACTACTCTTCAACCATCAGAAAGGAGGCAGTTGGATACATACAGATATGAAAACACTCCAAAATGTATGAAATGAAAAGGCAAGGTGAATTGCCATGTAGGATACTCAAATTTATGTTAAAATTAAATACATAAGCATTCGAGCACGCTATGGAGCCAGTCAGGAGGTACTAAGAAGCTGATGGTCACCCCTGGGAGTGAGATTAAGAGACTAAGGTGAGAAACTAAATTTTTTTGGTATGCCCTCTTGACTGTCTGAATTTTAAAAAATTTACCATGTCATGTTTTATTTATGTAATACTAATAATTTAGTTGAGATAGCCATAAATATCATATCAGAGTTTAATCAGCATGAGATGAACCAATGAAGCAGAATAGGTAGATGTAATTCTAGCCCAGAGCAAAGACACCCGACATTGGTTAGCCCCTGGAGCCTTATTATGGATGTGACTCTGGAAATATTTAATAGTTTACAGATTCTCATATTTTCTACTTTCACAGACCCTAAGAGCTGGGACTCATAGATGAGTCTTTGTTCTACTAAGCAAAAGTTTGTTTGTAAAACAAGGTATGTTCCCTGTCTCCCATCTCCTCAGACTATGCACCCTCCAGCTCGAGGTAACTCAAGGATGGCACGGACCACAGAGCCCAGTCTTACAACATCAAAACAGCTGGAGACACCTACTTTTGGAATTCCCACTCTCTGTTGTCCAACGGACACACCTGCCGTGTTTTGAGCCAGCGAGAGATGCAGTGGAAGTGAAAAGCATGCTGGAAGAAAAGACACATCTTATTAAAAATCATTCTGTGCAGGCTCAGCCATCTACTGATGGTCTGCCTCAAGGGCAGCGGCCTGGTGACACACAGGGGGCCAGCGAACAAGGGGAGACAATAAACGACGAGAGGCAAAAGGTCAACAACCCCTCACACATTGGTCAGGTGCAGGACATTCCCACTGAACCACCTGTTAGAAATGTCGTAACCACTAAAAGAAGAAATTATTTAGGAAGCATCCTATATGCTGTAGCAGTGTGCTCTCTCCCCTTCCCTTAAGGAAGACGGAATGTGGCTTCCTGGTCCTCTTTGGCCTGTAAGGGAAGGCTTCTACGTTCCTGTACTTTCCTTGGACACATGCCAGGAGGCCCTTGATCACAGGCAGATTTCAAACTTCCTCATTCTTGGTCCCCGACTGCCCCTCCCCCACCTCGGAGAATGGGAACCCCAGGAGCAGTGACTTCTGCTGCTGCCGCCGCCCACCCAGAGCCGAGATGGGCACTTCCCCAATTCCCCGCACCCAGGCCAGCTCTGTTCAAAAGACCTTCTTTCCAGATTTGTTCAAAGATGTACCGATATTAAAACAGCTCAGTTCTTGGTAAGCCTTTAAGGGGTGAGGCACTTTCTCTTAAAAAGGAATGAGATAAAAAAAATTAGGGAAAAAGGAAGCATCACGATGTACAAACCGCACACGAGCAGCTGAAAGATCATCAAACGACTTATTTCATGATCAAGGCAAGAAATAAAACGGCCAGAGTACCAAGAAAGCTGGTAACCGACAGGGAGCTAGGAGGTGGCTTTCAGATTTGGGCAAAAGGAGAATCTGTGGGAGTTTTTTGGTGTGAGTGAATGATACGCAGATGCTAATCATGATACCCCTGCAATGGACATTTATTCTCCCCCCTCCGCTCGCGGGAGCAGAGTATTTTTTAAAGATTTTTTATTTATTTATTTCACAGAGGGAGAGAGATCACAAGGAGGCAGAGAGGCAGGCAGAGAGAGAGGGGGAAGCAGGCTCCCCGCCGAGCAGGGAGCCCGATGCGGGCCTCGATCCCAGGACCCTGAGATCATGACCTGAGCCGAAAGCAGAGGCATTAACCCACTGAGCCACCCAGGCGCCCGGGAGCAGAGTATTGAGACAGCAGCAGCAAGCGTTCCTCCTCATCTGTGATAGGCTGGCTCAGATGGGGACAGGGGAGAAATGCTGGCTCCCCAACAGAATAATGAACGTTTCTGCAAGCTTGATTTAATAACAGGCTCGAAATCTGGTCAGCAGGCCCTACCAAAACATGTGATGAATCTTCGAGAAGAGTCACTGAGTGGGTTACCATCACGGGCATTGTCTTGATAAAGACAGAAACAGAATTCGGTAATTCAAGAGTGGAATCCACAGCTAGTACACTATGGATGCTCAACAGGACAAATATTCCCCCCCAGGGTGAGAGCTTTAGAGATCCTTTTCATCCAAGATGTTGGCTCTCACACAACTCACTGTGAAAGAGAAAAAAACAAAACTTCTAGAAAGTAGAAAGCTGAGGCCTTTTTTTCTCCATCGTCAGGTAGCAGGGACAGGCTCACCTAAGGGTATTCAAGACCCCTTTCTCCACCGCTCCCATTAGGCACTTTGCAGCAGTACAGGGTCCTTATATACCCCAACTACCTCGGAAGATGGAGGGAAAGAGGGGCTGCAAATAAGGTTGGAGAGCAGGTGACAGCTTCGCGGAACCACCCTGGTCCCAACTTTCCTCCTATTGATAACCTACGGTCTGTTGATGGGTAGATTTAGCAGTCTCAAAGTACACTGCGTAGTGCTTTACAGTTGACAGAAGACGCAGACACCTATTACCTAACTGGAGCTTCAGAGCAACCCTGGGGAACTATCACGGCAGGTATTACTTACCTTCATTTTGCAGACAGGAAACTGAAACTCAGACAAATCAATGTCCGTAACCCCCCCCCCAAAAGTTGTTACTTATTTATATGTATTTAACACTTATGTCTCCTATGTGGCAGGATAAAATTATTTCATCCTGATTATAACTCTGTGCAGTCTACATGAGGGAACCCCGGCTGAGGGATGTCAAATATCTTGTCTGAAGTCACTTAGCAAGTAAGTCAAAGACAGGGAAGGGTGGTCTGCCTCCAGAGCCTCTTAGGCCTGTGCCATGCTGGGGGTTGGGGGTCCTCTTTCCCCTTGGCACAGGAGGACAGGACAATTTTAGCTCCTGTGACTGGGATTATATGGCTATACAGATGAATTTTTAACACATGCTAGAAATAACATATTTGATGTTGTTATCCTTCACAGCTGTCACACTGTGGAAGGCTGTACATTCAGTCCAATGACGCCGGACAAAACATTTCTGGCATGAGCCACGTTAAAAAAAAAAATCCTAACTTAGTACATTTGCCACACTTTGAAACACACACCAAGGACCCTTGATCACTCAATTTATTTGCCAAACTTAGTTCCACAAGGCATATAGCCCTAAAAAAAGATCTGTTAAGGAGCTAAAGATGTCCACCAACAGGAGAATATTCCAAAGACTGCCACAGGCCTTGCAGGCAATTCCCAAAGATGAATCCCCAAAGTGTTGCTAATAAAAGTGAGTCCACTTTATAATTAAGACAAAATGGTGCCCTTGCAATAACTAATAATTTTTAACCTATAACAGGTGAATAGTACAAAGATTTAAAATCTTTTTTACTATTTGTATACTTTTTGGGAGAAAGGTGGGCTCGTCATTTTTGTTTTCCCTAGTTATTTTCAAGACTGGCAAAGCAGGAAAAGTGGTAATATGTTTACAAGCCATGCTGATAGGGAAAGATGTTTCCTTACGTTACAGACTCCCCATGCAACAGTGCATTCTTCAGAAGTAGCAGACGCCTGGTTAGCTTGACATTCTATGCCTGTGGGAACAAGAGCAACAAGGTCACTGGACCTCCTAAGCAACAACCTTTCAATCTATAGCAGCCCTACCTGCATATTACCACAAGCACAGGATTTGGGCAGAGGTAGGGGTGAGGGTGGTGCAAACCTCAACAAAATCTCAAGTGGTTTATTAGTCATAATTGTTTTTTAATAAGTGTAAGAAGGGGTGAAGCGTAGAAGGCAGAGATGTGACTTAATAGTCTGCTTTGCAACAATTTCCTATCCTTGCTCACAGAGTGATGAAGGAAAAGGCACATTTTAGTTCTGAACATAACCTGACCTGCCCAAACCAAAGTGATTTCTCCTAGTTTGGTCAATTTAGTAAATTCTTAAAGCTACCGCCTAACTCTTACTGCTCTGAGAACTGGCATCTTCTCCCTGTTTTTGGCAAATGCTGCCTCTTAGGCCATTACAACAGGATAGCCTAGCTGGGTAACAGCTCCAGCCCTAAAGCGGTCAGGCAGACACACAGTCACTGGGACAGAAGCAAAATAAAAGAGGTGAAGAGGCCTGTGGCAAACTTTAGCGTATGCTCTGTGTGAAAGCACCAAACGTCTTTAAAATACCATCAAAGCAAATCTGTTTGGCCAATGGGTTAAAGATTTGGGGCCCACCAATTGGTGATGCTTACTACCACTGAGGTGATTCTGTCTTGTGAACAGAGCACATGGTTATGGCAAATATATCCAAATATCAATTTCACCGAGGGGAAAGAGAGAGGAATTTAAATAGAATACAAATCTGACTGAGATCAAGAACTGATGAGTAAAGCTCTATTGGGGATAAATATTCAAGGAACAAGAATTATTGATGTCTAATTTGCTTTCTCTGAAGGTGGTGACTAAATGGAGTCTCCCATTTGAAGAATAAAAAGTTTCAGGAAAGGCGAATAGTAGACAATTACTTCAAACTTCCATAGGTGAGAAACAGTAAAACTGTAAGCAAATAGTGCCGAGACTTGAATGGGTCTGTTTGGTCTTGGGGGAAATTACAGCCATAAAGGTTTTTTCTATCCTTCGAAAATATGAAAAGGCAAAGGATCTGAAATCACAGAACTTCCTTTTGCTGCCATATTCACACTACAGAGAGAATAACTGGGTTTTCCTTCTGATAGGAGTGGAAAGTCTAGGGTCTATGCAGTATATTCAAGGATTTATGGGGGCTGTGACTCCACTGCCATATTCAAAAGTAGAGAAAATAAAATCTGATGTCCTTCAAGTTGGATTCTCTCAGGTGAGTACAGTGTATCATGAAATTAGCTAAATAAGAGGCATAAGTATTATTGAAATAAATAACTATTTCAAGGTACATTACCATGTTTAAATTTTTCTAGGTCAGGATTTTTTTTTTTTAAAGATTTTATTTATTTATTTGACAGAGAGAGATTACAAGTAGGCAGAGAGAGAGGAGGAAGCAGGCTCCCTGCTGAGCAGAGAGCCCGATGCAGGCCTCGATCCCAGGTCCCTGAGATCATGACCTGAGCCGAAGGCAGAGGCTTTAACCCACTGAGCCACCCAGGCGCCCTAGGTCAGGATATTTTTAAGGGACTCTTCCTCTGCCAAGTGCAAAGTAGGCTCTCAGTACTCGAATAAGCAAACAAAACCACTTCTACAAACAGAGACAATGGGGGCCGAGTATATATGTATTCTCTATCTGGTAATTCCTAACAAAGAACAAAAATATACAGGATGGATAGCACTACAATCTACAATGCCACATAAGAAAGGATATGGCACAGAAAATTATTAAATACAACTGTAAAATGTTTTCAAATTGAAAATGTTCTCGAGGGGTGCCTGGGTGGCTCAGTCGGTTAAGTGTCTGCCTTGGGCTCAGATCATGATCCCAGTGTCCTGGGATCAGGCTCCCTGCTTAGAGGGGAGTCTGCTTCTCCCTCTTCCTCTCCCTCTGGCTGCTGCTTCCCTTACTTGTGCTCACTGTCAAATAAATAAATAAAACCTAAAAAAAAAAAATTTCTTGAGCTGTTGGTGCAGAGTAAGCACAGGAGTTGAGTCGTTCATTTAAACAGGGAAAGTAACTGTTCACTGTCAATCTAGAGCAGCCAAAACAAGCAGCACATAATGGGTTCTTGTCATACCCTTGCAAAGGCAGAAGTTTAGAGCATGTGATACCTAAAGCTTGGGGACTTTAAAACTTCAATACAAGAGCATCACCACCAAAGGACTGCTAAGGAAGCAGTGGTTTCATCTTGGAAGCGGACAGATTTCACACTTTCAAAACAGGGATGGATGGGCCTGTGCTTTAGGAAGAGGCTAACTTCTCACAGGCAAAGGCTGAGTCTACACCCTTCTGGATGCCCTCTTCATCTGGAACAAGATTACCTGAGGTAACGGAGAAAACCTAGGAGATTATGTATTTCAGCAACTCTTTACAACAACAAAGAAATGGGCAATATACAACAAACACAAAGCTAGAATAGGGCATGTAGTGTTAATTTTGACTCAAAAAGAGGACGTCTTCAGACCAAGAAAGCTTTATAGAAGAGTCCAACTTGGGCACAGCCATAATCACTGTTATTTATTTAGGGCTATGTATATAATTATTTAATGCCAGACCAGAATTTATTAGAAAATGGCCACTGCTAAACCAAGATTCTTATTTTCAGCTTTAACAAAAAGTCTTTTACAGGAATCATAATCCATTTATTTTTTTAAAGGAAGGCAAGCCCAGTTGTGGCAACCAGACTTTTCTTCAGTGTCTGTGATTAACAAAAGGGTATGTTTCTTAAGGGTAAAAACTTGATCTCAGTCACTTTTATACTGGTGCCTAGCAAAATGCCCAGGATGTGAGTATTCACTGAATGAATAAAAGACAAGACTTGAAAACAGACTCTTAATTACAGAGAACAATATGATGGTTACCAGAGGGGTTTAATAGGTGGGGGGGTTTAAATAGGTGATGGAGATTAAGGAGTACACTTGTCAGGATAAGCACCCGGTAATGTATGGAAGTCTTAGTCATTACTATATTGTACACCTGAAACTAATACAATGCTGTATGTTAACTAGAATTAAAATAAAACTTTAAGAAATAATTTTTTTTAAAAAGAACAAACTTCTCAATTAAAATTTTGAAAAGACACGACTTGAAAATACTTTCATAATTTTTTGTTATAAGATTTCAATATTCTGGGGCGCCTGGCTAGCTCAGTCAGTAGAGCATGGGGCTCTTGATCTCAGGGTTGTAAGTTCAAGGCCCACACTGGCATACTTCTTGATGTGAAATGTGGCATATTTCAAGAAAAGCTACTTAAAAAAAAAAAAGAGTTCAATATTCTACTACTTCATCTAACATTTAAAATATATGATAAAGTAGGTAGGTGTCTAACTGAAGACCTACATAGATCCTTCAAGTGTTCAACTCGAAGATAAAGTATCAATGGCCTTTGTTGTGGTCCTCCCAAGAATTACATTCTCTTGAATCCAGAGAGACACAAAATGACTTAAATATAGAAGTAGGGGGAAAAAAAAAAACCCAAAACCCCAAACCAGGGTCATCTGGAATCATTAACTGTTTACAGAAGAGACCCAAGAAAATGAAATTTGCTTTGGGCACAATTCCTTATGAAAATGCACAGCAACAAAATTGGCACGCATGTAATCAGAGACCCCACCCAAACACATTTAAAACTGTGCATATGTTTTTCTGTGATGGGTTCCTTGTATCTATATTAAACATCATGGTAGCTGCTGTCTGCTTTGACTGTTGTGTGAAAAAGTAAACAGGGTCAAAACTCAAACAACAAACTACCAAAACATGATAGTTGACTGGTGTTTTCCAAGTTGCAATGATCACAAACTATTCTATCTTGTATTTTATTATTCATTAGGCAAGTGTTTAGTGAGAACCTATTATGTACTGGACACTATGCTAAATGCTGGGAATAGAGCAGTAAATAACATACATATAATAGAGAACCAACTAAATTAAACACTGCAAAGGAAACTATAGGAGGTCTTGGGAATATCTAACAGAACTATCGAAGCCTGTGTATGTTAAGTATGGTCAGTTCAAGGTGAGATCTAAGGACCAACTATGGGTTAGTTCTGTACTGCCCAATAAAGTCACCACTAGCCTCATGTGGCTATTGAGCACTTGAAATGTGGCTAGTCTGAACTGAGATGTGCTGTAAGTGTAAAATACACTTCAAAGACTTAGTACCAAAAAGAAAATGTAAAATATTTTACTTTAAAATATTATTTACAGGGCTCCTGGGTGGTTCTGTCATTAAGCGTCTGCCTTTGGCTCAGGTCATGATCTCAGGGTCCTGGGATTGAGCCCCGCACTGGGCTCCCTCTCCCACTCTCCCTGCTTGTGTTCCCTCTCTATCTGTACCTCCTCTGTCAAATAAGTAAATAAAATCTTAAAAATAAATAAATAAAATATTATTTACATGTTGAAATAAATTTTGAGGGGATATAGTAGGATACACAAAATGCAAATCATCTATTTCTTTTTACTTTAATGTGGGTACCAGAAAATTTTAAATTACATATGAACTTGCATTTGTGGCTCATACTTAGATTAGACAGCAGTGGATTAGGCAAAGATAGTGGAGAGAAGAGGGAGAATATTCCACACCAAGGGAAAAGAATATGTAAAGGCTCTAAAAAAGAGCATGGACAAGTCAAGAAAGGAAAGAAAGCCAAAGAAACTATCAGAGTGAGTGGGAGAGTGGTGCAAGATGAAGCTGGAGAGGCAGGTGAGTGATTTTCAAAATAAGTGCCTACAGGGCGCCTGGGTGGCTCAGTGGGTTAAAGCCGCTGCCTTCGGCTCAGGTCATGATCCCAGGGTCCTGGGATCGAGGCCCACGTCGGGCTCTCTGCTCAGCAGGGAGCCTGCTTCCTTCTCTCTCCTCTCTCTCTGCCTGCCTCTCTGCCGACTTGTAATCTCTCTCTCTGTGTCAAATGAATAAATTAAAAAAAAAAAAAATCTTAAAAAAAATAAATAAATAAAAAAAATAAAAAAAAAAACAAAATAAGTGCCTACAAATTCAACTCCAGAAAGCTGAAATTTTTCATCTCATACGTCATCTCTGTAACAAACCATTTTAGTAACCGGATGAAAAAGTAACCTCAGGGCGCCTGGGTGGCTCAGTGGGTTATAAAGCCTCTGCCTTCGGCTCAGATCATGATCCCAGGNGAGAGGAGGAAGCAGGCTCCCTGCTGAGCAGGGAGCCCCTGCTGTACCGTACATCCGCCTGCCTCTCTGCCTACTTGTGATCTCTCTCTCTCTGTGTCAAATGAATAAATAAACTCTTTAAAAAAAAAAAAAAGAAAAAGTAACCTCAACTGTTCCTGGTGTGATCAACATACTTGCCCCTAGTACTCTAAGGATCCCGAGTCCATCAACAGCTATGATCAAATCCACCATGTACTGGCTACTACATGTGATGGAATCTGTAGGAGATTTAAATGAAATTTCTTTACTGCAATTAGCTGTCTATTTTGATGCTGGCAGCGATGTCCTCTTAACTTTGGGGCTAACATTGAAATTCCTTACTTCTTTGGCTTCTTTTCTTTATAAATCTTGCCAAGCAAAAACTAGCTTTGGTAGAATATTTTAGCTCAAAGTTTATTTTTTTCCTTTCACTATTTTTGCCTTTGAGTCTGGGTATGAGATGGGAAATATAGAGGAATAATCAACAGTGCCTCTGTGTCCACAACTCATTCTAAATGTGTGCTTGCCATCTTTAGATTGAGTAGATTTATTCTGAGAGATGAGTGTGCCTCCAGGATATCATTAAATCTACTCTATTTGAAACATACCAACGGACTAGAGGCAGAAGACACGAAGTGTTCTGACTATGCTGTATATCTCCTTGGGAAGAAATTTGGTCACATCAGGATAGCCACAATCTCTGTAACCTTCTCAACTTCCTCCCATCCTCCTCCAGTTACTTACAAAGATCCATAATGTGGTTCCTGCAGATGGCACAGTTATCAACCACAATATCCCAGGCCCAGAGGGCTACTGCATTCCACTGCAAAGAGAAAAAGGGGGAACAATGCACTCTCCTTGTAACACAGGCACACACACACACACTAGGATTTCATTCTGTAGCTGCAGTTATCATCTCTTTGGCCACAAGGATCACAAACATTAAGAGTTTGGGGATATTACATTACTCTTATTTATTTTACCAAAGGACAACAGAAGGCCTCACGTGTGCTCACTCATTCTTTAAACAGCTGAGTATATGAACACAAATTAATGGATTGTCTTTATTTTCTCCTACAGCTTATAATAATTCAGTCAACCATATCAATGTAAGAAAATCGGGAGTAATTTTTAAGTGCCTGTTGTAGGTATAATAAGCACAAACTTAAAAAAAAAAAGCACAAACTTGAATTTCTGTATAGGTTCCCCTGGAGAGCTCAATTTCTGCACAGATAAATATCTACTCTTCAAGGCAGCTTTGAAAGAATGAGTGGGGAGGTGAAAGCTAGGAACAGAAAGAACTAAGATGATGATTGGATCATAAAATGGGTAATCGTGGGATAAGCTAGATAACTAATTACCCAGTGTGCCAGTACACAGAGCAAGGTCATCACTTAAATCTTACAAGATTATTTCACAACAAACTCTAGGATTCACTAGAATTTTGGTTTCTACCATCAAATAAACTGATGTTCTCAACTTTTACATGCTCAGACTCATATTTAGTTAAGATAATCCCAATTAAGAGTTTATCTAAAACCGGCATTTAAGTAATTCAACCTTCTGGCTTCTGCAATTATAAATATTCCCAAATTCCCTTTTCATCCACTAATTTGGTGCTACTTCCAAAACCTTCATCTCTTTCAAACCCAATTCTCAGTGTCTAGCTCAACTTCTTCAGCACTTTTCACTCGAAAGCTTCAACTTGCAGGAAAAAAACCCTATTTCTATTCTCCAATATGGCTGCTGGCTGTAACTGAGCATGCAGTGCCCACAATGAAACACCAAAAAAGCACTAGGAGGGGGAATATTGTCAGTGTTTAGCCAAATGTTCAAGGAATAACATTTTCCCTATGTCAGAGTCTTCATTTTGAACAGATTTATTTGATATTATGTGGGAATCGGCACTTTTCTCCCAAACTGTTGGCAAACCACTAAGGCATTTCATGCAAAAAGACACGTTCCACATTTTTGCTTTCCCACTTTCACCAGGTCGTTCGCCACTAGTACTCAACCCTTCCTAAATGACACAAGGTTTGGGCTCGCATTTTCTTTTTAACAAATTCCACCATTTTGGGGGGGGGGACAGAGGGATTCCAGATATGACCACAGGACTGTGGCGGCTGTGTGACAAACCAACAGACCTCTCAGAAGAGCCAAGAGTTTGTTACACTGGAGACACTTTAACTCGGCGGGGAAGAGGACGAGAGAGAGGTCTGAGGGAGGCCTTCATTAGGCGAGGACCGGGTTGGGGTCCCTCAATGAGAGGGACCCCGGGCTTCGGGAAGAGGCGGGGTAAGGAGATCACCAGCCGGGCTCCTCAGAGGCCTCCAATGCGGTAGGAACTCAGGTCCCGGCTTTCGCCGCACTGCCCCCATCCTCCACCCACCGCATCGCTCCGACTCCCCCTTCCATCCACCCCACCCACTCCTCCCCACCCCTCCACCACTCCAGTGACAGCTCAGGCGCTTGGCTCTCCCAGCCAAGTCGCAACCTCGTGTATCGCAATAAGCGCCTCCGTGATTGGCCCCTCTGACTCCGAGCGAAACCAATACTGCCATTGGCAGTGGGCCCCAGTCACGCCGATCAACTCTAAGACCCGCCCCCCAGTTTCCTTTCCTGGTACCCGGTCCTAGGAACGCCCTGAAATGAAGCCCTTTCCTCCGCGCCTCGGTCATCCTCGGGCCTGCCAGCCAGATCCGCGCCTCTCTACCTTCCCTGAGGAAGGCGCTGGCGAGACCCAACCTTTTTCACTTCAAAGCGCTTCTTGCCCGCGCCGCTGTTGGTGCCGCTCGGGGTATCCACATCCATCGCTGCCGCCATTTTGGAAACACACGGTCTGTCGCCCGGCCACTGCGCCTGCGCACCAGCGCACGCCTCGCTCCCCCTCCCGACCGGCACCTCCTCCCGCACCCCTCCCATTACTGGCGCGCGAGGAGCAGGTGGGGGCGGAGCACGTGGCCACGCCTCTTAAAGGCGCTGGTGCAGGTCCCTCCCTCTCCCCCCACCTCCCAGCCCCCGCGTCGGCTGGGGAAGAGGCGGTGGCCGGGGCGGGGCCGGGCGGGGCTGAGCCGACGTGATCGAGCCGGGTGAAAACGTTCGAAAGACTCGCTCTCGCCACCTCCCGCGGGAAGCCCCCGGCCGCACTCCCTCAGCTGGGGCGGCGGCTGCTTCCTCCGCCTCGGCCGCGACCTGCCGTCCCGGTCCCGCCCCGCCTTCCCCCGCCGCCGCGCCGCTCCAGTGCCGGCGGGTCTAGAGCGGCGTTCCGCCAGGGAAACGGCGAGAGCGGGCGCCCGGCCTCCTGCTCCCGATGCCGGAGACCCCACAGTTTCGCAGGTCCCGACCCGTTTCGGAGTCAGGCCCGACGTGCAGCCTCCCTGGGAGAGTCGGGCCCAGGCACCGTTTGGTTCCTGATTCTGATTCGGGAAATGCTCAGGATTCGACGGGGAGCCGGGAGCTCCCCGAAGGTCCTCTCCGGGGCCCAACTGCGTAGGCATTCTCCAGTCCTGCCTTAACCTGCCCACCTGAAATAAGTGAGGGAGGCTTAGGAGCTCGGGAGATGCCATCTCCAGCCCGCCCTAAACAGCAGTCCGTGCTAGAATGCCCTTTGGTTAAGGTACACGGCTGCAGCTTCACGTACTTGAGCACACATTTCCTATTCCTCAGCTGGTCATCAATCTGACTGTGGTGCCTTTCTCCCTAATTTCCATCCTCTTTTCGCTCCTTGCTCTGTAGTCACATCTGCAGTCGCTGTACGTCTTAAATTCTTGTGAGGCACTTGGCCATTGATTTTTACGGGTCGTTCCTTCCCAGCCAAAGCACTTGGACTTTGTCACCTGCCCATTTTTGCATCTCTAACCTTGCAGAAGTATGACTCGGCTAGGTCACTCTTGAATCTTGTATTGGTTTATTTGAAATCTAGTGTTTTCTCTTAAAAGAAAATTGGAGCGTTGAGACTCCATTGTCAAACCAGAAGAACTGCGATTTGTTTCCTAGCCTTAGTCATAAACAGGAACAACAAATCCATGAAAACACCACCGTAGCTTTAACCAGACTTGGAAAAAGAAAAAAATGTGCGAGACCTTAAAACATTATAGGAACCCTACAAAGTTTTTCTTAGCCCAGATTTTGTTAGAGTAATAATTCCACGTTGAGGGCGCCTGGGTGGCTCAGTGGGTTAAAGCCTCTGCTTTCGGCTCAGGTCATGATCTCAGCGTCCTGGGATCGAGGCCCGCATCGGGCTCTCTGCTCAGCAGGAAGCCTGCTTCCTCCTCTCCCTGTCTCTCTGCCTGCCTCTCTGCCTACTTGTAATCTCTCTCTCTATGTTAAATGAATAAATAAAATAAATAAATAAAAAAAAATNCTCTCTGCCTACTTGTAATCTCTCTCTCTATGTTAAATGAATAAATAAAATAAATAAATAAAAAAAAATAAAATAATTCCATGTTGAGATTTCTGTCATCTAATTTATTGTATTCCCAAAGGTCCCTACAGGATACTAAAAACCCATAGTAAATTAAGGTATTAAGGGCATATTTATCCTTCATTAAACAAATTCATTGAGTATGTACAAGGTCCTGTTATAAATAGGAGAGACAGGATGATGGAGTCAAATTCCTAGTAGAGAAATAATACACAAGTAAGCAAATACATTGGGGAAAAAACACCCTCAGGTTTCAATAAATGCTATTAAGAAGACAAAACGAGGGGTGCCTGAGTGGCTCAGTCAGTTAAGTGTTTGCCTTTGGCTCAGGTCATGATCCCAGGGTCCTGGGATCAAGCCTTGCGTCAAGAAGCCTGCTTCTCCCTGTCCCTGCTTGTGTTCCCTCCCTAGCTGTCTCTGTCTCCATCAAATAAATGAATAAAATCTTAAAAAAAAAAAAGAAAAAATAGGGGCACCTGGGTGGCTCAGTTGGTTAAGTGTCTGCCATGGGCTCAGGTCATCCCGGGAGTCCTGGGATGAAGTCCTGTGTTGGGCTGCGTGCTGGGCAGAGAGCCTTGTTTCTCCCTTTCCTTCCCCGCCTGTTGCTAGTTCGTTCTCTCTCTCTCTAATATAAATAAAATCTTAAAAAAAAAAAAAAAGGCAAAACGAGGTCATGAAATTGAGGGGAGAATTAGGTGATTAGGTAAGGCCTCTATGAAGAGTGAGTGACACTGCAGCCAAAGTCCTTTACAAGGGCCTAAAAGATCCTGCATGATCTGTTACCCATTCATTTAATGTATTTTCTTCATTTTTTAGAAAGCTGGTACACATATCTTCTAACATGTTTTTCATTTTCTTATTTATTAAATTGATTGTTTTTTGTGTGTCCTCACCAAGAGGGGAGTTTTTGTTGTTTTGTTTATTGGTAACAGTGCAGTGCCTGGTACATTACAGGGCTCAGTATGTGTTGAATGAATAAATTGAAGCTTATTGAGCAAGGAGAGTGTGGTAAAAGATCTCAGACAGGCAGAGGCAAGATCAGGGCAGGTAGGGATTTGCAGATGTCATGGGGAGGTGCTGGAGGGTTTAAATTAGGGGAAGGGACTAACTGACAAAATCTTTTAAGTTTTTAAACTTTGTGAAGAAGGGATTGTAGGGATACAAGAGAGGAAGTGGCAACAATTTGCAAGTTGTTTGCTTTATACAGAGCTAAGGTGGGGAGATGTATGATCTTAGGAACAGTTGCATTAAGCTATGAAAACCTCATGTACCGATCTCCTTTGGAGATTTGCCTTGCCGTGGTATTGGCCATGATATTCTATACGCTTGACTCTACTGCATAAACCTAAGAGAACTTTTCACAGATTTCATACAAATTCCTATCTTTCTTCATAATTTCACTCAGTTTACAATGCAATAGGTTGTAATTTTACTTTAGTTCTATTCCTTTTATCCATCTATTCATTCAACAATTTCTAAAATATCTGCAGAACCTGATATTTCAAGTATTTACAAAAGGCCCTTTTCATCATTGCTCTTATGGTATACTAGCAGACAGGCAAGTGAGTTTTTGGTGATTCCATTGAATTTTAGGAAAGGGGAAGTTTGGGGTACTTTGAAACAGAAGGCAGGTCTGTGGGGGTGGAGGGGTGGGGGTAGTGGGGGAAGTCTTAGAAGAAGGGGTTTGAGATTGAAGGATGAGCCAGATGAAAAGAAGATGCAGAGGGATGCTGGTAAATGTTTAAAAATCAGTTCTAGGGCGCCTGGGTGGCTCAGTGGGTTAAAGCCTCTGCTTTCGGCTCAGGTCATGATCTCAGAGTCCTGGGATCGAGGCCCGCATCGGGCTCTCTGCTCAGCAGGGAGCCTGCTTCCTCCTCTCCCTGTCTCTCTGCCTGCCTTTCTGCCTACTTGTAATCTCTCTCTCTGTGTCAAATAAATCAATAAATCTTTAAAAAAAAATCAGTTCTAAAAAAACAAAACAAACAAGAAAGCCCTGATCTGTAGTGTGGACAGCCAGATTGCAAAATTCCTGAAAATTGCTATTGTAAGCTAATGTAAGCTGGCTCCAACACACACACACTGAGTGATATGGAAGAAAGTGGCATCCCAGATAGAGGGAACACTGTGCAGATGGGACTCAAAGCTGGAGAAGGCACAATGCATCCAAAAGAAGACTGGAATGGCTGGAGTATAAAGAAAGAGAGATGATATAAATGAGTCTGCAATGATGTGCAAGGGTCATTTGTTTGCATCTCTTCTCTATTCTGTATTTAGCAATGTCATGTTGGTAACTCGAAATTGGCCGTAATAGTAGTATTTACACCGTGGAAATTGGTGAACACTGCATATCAGGGTTTTCCACTTCCCAACT
Organism: Ailurus styani; assembly: GCA_002007465.1. Taxonomy (NCBI): domain Eukaryota; kingdom Metazoa; phylum Chordata; class Mammalia; order Carnivora; family Ailuridae; genus Ailurus; species Ailurus styani. The sequence continues at coordinate 429,215 of LNAC01000097.1, read as the reverse complement.
TGTTTATTAAATATTTACCAGTGGTAGGGGGCCAGGTCATGCAGAATTGTTCAGCGGACCCATGCAAAGGGTTTTGGTCCTTATCCTTAGTGATGGGAAGCCACTGAAGGATTTTAACCAGTGACTCACCTTGTCGGATGTGCACTTTTAAAAAGTCCTAGAACGTGGCCCTAAAGTAAAGAAATTGGACCCCAAAGGTTACAGGTGAGGAATTTCTGAAGCATGGCCATATCCAAGTGGAGATCAAAGAACCCCAACTAAAAGAATTCTGGAATGACAGTGACAACTGTGGATAAACTGTGGATTAAATATCCCTTTTTAAAAGGGATATTTTGAAAATTATGATTCTGATTTTAGAGGAACTGCAGTGATTAGCAGTGGAAGGAATCATGTAAAATTCCCTAAATAAAAATTTACTGACTTGTAAATAAAAAGTGTTAGGCAGGACTTTCACTTCTGGGAAGATGGAGTAGACATACTTTTCCCTATTCTCTCTTAAGTACCACTGAAATCCCTGAACAGGATATATTTTTTAAGAATAATGATAAGACTCTTGGGCGCCTGGGTGGCTCAGTGGGTTAAAGCCTCTGCTTTCGGCTCAGGTCATGATCTCAGGGTTCTGGGATCGAGGCCCGCATCGGGCTCTCTGCTCAGCAGGGAGCCTGCTTCCCCCTCTCTCTCTGCCTGCCTCTCTGCCTCCTTGTGATCTCTCTCCCGCTGTGAAATAAATAAATAAAATCTTAAAAAAAAAAAAGAATAATGATAAGACTCTTGAGAGATGGAGAGAAGAGGCAGACTAGTTAGGGACCTTAGGACTTGAGGAATGACATGGTAGTGAGTTCCCTGAGTTTTCTTTTTACTTCCTATGTCCCAGACTTAGAACTGAAGAAGCTGGTAGCCAGAAATTCCAATGAGTACAGACAAAAAAGGAAGAAATAAATAGAAAAGGAAGGGAAGAAAAGGCTGCTTTCTTCAGCAAACAGAAAACTTTACACAATTATTGCTCTAATCCAAACAACATAGAAAAAATGTGGCCTGACTTGCATACTTGCCAGCAAAGCTGAATGACGAACCTAGTCTATACAGCTTGCAAGTCTTTAACCAGGTGTCCCAACACCCATGCTACCATGGTGCAAGGCACATAAGGAATTGGAACTCTCATCCCTCTGGCTGACAATGAGTTCCCCTAACCCTGCTGTGTAAGAGGGGACCATGATAAGGTCTGGACATCCACTCCAACCCAGCAGTAATGAGGCAACCCTTTGTCTCCCTGCTGGGGTGGTGTTGGAGGAGGCTAGTGGAGAGTGAGGATTTCACCATCACTCAGCAGTAATGAGGATGCCCCACTGCAGTCAGTGGAGACCCTGGAGGGAGCTGGAACTCCTATCCTCCACCCCTGGGTGTTTATGGAAACTAAGTGGGGAACCTGGACTTCTACCTCCACATTCTCCTGCTGCAGGGATGTCCCCCCAAAAAGCCAATTTAAATAGAAGGTTTAAATAAAATCCAGAGTCTTCTGGGGCACCTGGGTGGCTCAGTCGGTTAAGCTGCTGCCTTTAGCTCGGGTCGTGGTTCCAGGGTCCTGGGATGGAGTCCCGCATCAGGCTCCCTGCTCAGTGGAGAGCCTGCTTCTCCCTCTCCCTCTGCCCGCTGCTCTGCCTACTTATGCTCTCTCTCTCTGTCAAATAAATAAATAAAATCTTAAAAAAAAATCCAGAGTCTCCTAACATAATATAAAGATGTCCAGTTTCAGCTGAAAAATCACTCAACAAGAACTGCAAGATCTCAAGGCGAATGAAAAGACTATCAAATAGATGCCAACACCAAGATGACAGGGTTGTTAGAATTACCTGACAAAGACTTAAAACCAGCAATGATAAATATTTTTCAGCAAGCAGTTGCACACAGCTTGAAACAAGTGAGAAAATAGACTTAACAAAAAAATAAATAAATAAAAGAAGACTCAAATAGAAATTTTAGAGCAGAAAAATGTAATAACTGAAATATCTCAGTGGATGTGCTCAACAACAGAATGGAAGTGACAGAGGGGAGAAAACAATGACTGAACTGGAAGACAGAACAATAGAGATTACCTAACCTAAACAAGAGAGAGAAGATAGTCTGAAAATAAAAATAAAAATAATAGTAATAATAATTATAAATAAATAAATAAAACAAAACAACCTCCCCCCACCAACAACCAAAACCCAAAAACAAACCAAACTAAAAAAACTTCAGAGCCTCAGAGACCTGTGGGACTATCACAAAAGATTTAACATTTGTGTCATCAGAGTTCTAGAAAAAAAAGACAAAGAGGTCCAGACTTGAAAGGTAGTTGGTGAAATAATGGATGAATATTTCTCCTATTTGGCCAGAAACATTAGCCTATAGATTCGATAAACTGAGTAAACCCCACACAGGATAAAGACAAAGAAATCCATGTGAGAAATATCACAGTTTAACTTCTGAAAACTAAAGACATGAAGTCTGAAAACCACCCAGAGAAAATGACAACTTATCTATTGAGGAAAAATAATTTGAATGACAGCAGATCAAAAATCATGGAAGTCAGAAAGAAGTAGCAATATAGTTTTAACTGCAGAAAAAAACAAAGAAATTGTCAACCCAAAATTCTATACCCAATGAAAATATCCTTGAGCAGTGAAGGGACAATCAAGACATTCCTTCTCTCTCTCTGCCTGCCTCTCTGCCTACTTATAATCTCTCTCTGTCAAATAAATAAATAAAATCTTAAAAAAATAAAAGTAAATGGTCTAATAATATCAATTAATAGTCAGATGTTGGCAGAGTAGATTTAAAAACATGGCCTAGCATATGCTGTCTACAAGAAGCTCACTTCAAATATGACATAAGCAATGTGCAAATAAAAGGATGGAATAAGATATGCAAACATTAATCAAAGGAAAGCAGGCTATATTAATATCAGATAAAATAGACTTGGGAGTAAAGAAAATTGCCAGAGAGGAGAACATTATATAATGCTAAAAATTTCAATCCTCCAAGAAGACATAGCAATCCCAAATGTATATGCACCAAAAAATGTTCTGCAAAACACGTGAAACAAAAGCCGATAGACCTGGAAATAGAAATGGACAAATCTACCATCAGGGTTCGAGATTTCAACACCTCTCTTGCAACAATGCATAGAATTACTAGACAGAAAATCAGCAAAAATATAGAAGAGCTTAACATCGTCAACCAACAGGATCTAATTAACATTTTAAAAACATTCCATCCATGGTGCCTGGGTGACTCAGTTGTTGGGTGTCTGCCTTCAGCTTACATCGTGGTCCCAGGGTCCTGAGAGCATGTTCCTGGGATTGAGTCCCACATTGGGCTCCCTGCTCAGCAGGAAGCCCACTTCTCCCTCTCCCACTACCCCTGCTTGTGTTCCCTCTCTTGCTGTCTCTTTGTCAAATTAAAAAAAAAAAAGAATCTTAAAAACAAACAAACAAACAAACAAAAACATTCCATCCACAGGCACCTGTCTGGCTTACTTGGTGGAACATGTGACTCTTGATCTCAGGGTCATGAGTTCAAGCCTCACATTGAATGTGGACTTACTTAAACATTTTCTTTTAAATAAAGTAAATAAAAACCTTCCATCCAATAACAGCAGCATATATATTCTTTTAAATGTGACATGGAATAGGGGAGCTACCCTCTACATGCTAGATGGGATGATGCCCATTTGTTTAATAAAGCCAGTTAGAACTTCAAATTAAAAAAAAAAAAAGTTGGGGCACCTGGGTGGCTCAGTCGTTGAGCGTCTGCCTTCAGCTCAGGTCATGATCCCGGGGTCCTGGGATTGAGCCCCGCATCGGGCTTCTCACTCAGCGGAAAGTCTGTTTCTCCTTCTCCCACTCTCCCTGCTTGTGTTCCCTCTCTCACTGTGTCTCTCTCTGTCAAATAAATAATAATAATAAAAATCTTAAAAAAAAAAAAGGGCCATGGAACATATACCAAGATATACCATACATTGGGCCATAATATTGATCTTTAAATTTTTAAAAATTGAAATCCTACAGTGTTTTCTTAACCATAATGAGATCAAACTAGAAGTCAGTAACAGAAGGATGACAGGAAATTCTCCACACAACTAGAAACTAAACAACACGTTTTAATATTTTTGTTTTTTTTTTAAGATTTTTAAAATTTATTTATTTATTTTTATTTTGACAGAGAGAGAGATTACAAGTAGGCAGCGAAGCAGAGAGAGAGAGAGGAGGAAGCAGGCTCCTCGCTGAGCAGGGAGCCCGATGCGGGCCTTGATCCCAGGACCCTGAGATCATGACCTGAGCTGAAGGCAGAGGCTTTAACCCACTGAGCCACCCAGGCGCCCAACAACACGTTTTTAAAAAAATTTCTTTACTTATTATTTTAGAGAGAAAGAGAGCCTGAGTGGGAGGAGGAGCAGAGGGGGAGGGACAAGGCATGTGGGGGGGGGGAGAATTTCAAGAAGAACTATCCCCTCCCCTGCTCAGCACAAGAGTCTGATGCGGGGTTCAATCTGGTGACCTTGAGATCGTGACCTGACCCAAAACCAAGAGTCGGTCACTTAACTGACTGAGCCACCCATGCACTCCTAAACAACACATTTCTAAATAATCTGTAGGTGAAAGATGAAGTCTTAAGGTAAATAAAAAATAAAGTTGAAATGAATGAAATAAAAACAATGTATCAAAATCTATGGGACACTACTAAAACAGTGCTGGGACAGAAATTTTTATCACTAAATGTACACATTGGATAGGAGGAAAAGAATGACCTAAGTTCCCACTTCAAGAATGTGGAAGAAACAGAGCAAAATAAACCCAAAGCAAGCAGAATGAAAAAAATAATAATAAAGATAAGAGTAGAAACTGAAAATAGAAAAACAAAGAAAATCAATGAAACAAAAAATGAATTTTTAGAAGTTTGTATTTATTTATTTGAGAGGGAGAGTGAGATTGTACAAGCCCAGGGGTGAGGGGCAGAGGGAGAGGCAGACTCCCTGCTGAGCAGGGAGCTAGCTATGGGGCTGGATTCCAGGACCCTGGGATCATGACCTGAGCTGAAGGCAGGTGCTTAACTGACTGAGCCACCCAGCTACCCTCCAAAATGGATTCTTTAAAAAGATCATTAAAATTGACATACTTCCAGCAAGACTGACAAAGATAAAAAGGAGAAGTTATAAATTACCAATATCAGGAATGAAACAGGAGATATCACTACATACCTTGCACATAAAAGGATCATAGGACAATACCACAGACTCTTCACACATAAATTTAACAACTTAGACCACTTCCTCAAAAAACACAAATTACCTCAACTCATTCAATGTGAAATAGATAATTTGAACATCCCTATAACTATTAAGGCAAATGAATTTATAATTTTAAAGCTTCCAAAAGAGAAATCCAGGCTCAGATGGTTTCACTGGAGAATCCTACCAAGTGGATAAGGAATAAAAACCAATTCTACACAGTCTTTTCCAGAATATAGGACACTTTCCAATTCATTTTATAAAGCCAGTTTTATGCTGATAACAAAACCAAACAAAAACAATATTTAAAAAGAAATTTGTGACCAGTATGTCTCATAAATATAGACATAAATATCCTTAACAAAATATTAGCAAATAGAATCTAGCAATATATAAAAAGAATTATTCAACATGACCAAGTGGGGTTTATTCCAGGGATACAATGCTGGTTCAATATTTAAAAGCCAATCAGTGGATTCTGCCATATTAACATGTTCTAAAAGAAAAATACACAGGGGCACCTGGGTGACTTAGTCAGTTAGCCATCTGCCTTCTGCTCAGGTCATGATCCCAGGGTCCTGGGACTGAGCCCACGACAGGCTCCCTGCTGAGCAGGGAGTTTGCTTCTTCTTCTCCTTCTCTCCCCCACCCAGCTTGTGCTTTTTCTCTCGCACATTCCCTCTCTCACAAATAAATAAATAAAATCTTCAAAATAAAATTATAGGCCGCCTGGGTGGCTCAGTGGGTTAAAGCCTCTGCCTTTGGCTCAGGTCATGATCCTGGGATCGAGGCCTGCATTGGGCTCCCTGCTCAGCGGGGAGCCTGCTTCCTCCTCTCTCTCTGCCTGTCTCTTTGCCTACTTGTGATCTCTCTTTCTCTGTCAAATAAATAAATTAATTAAAAATATATAAAATAATATAAAAAAAGAAAAAATCACGCAATCTTATCAATAGATACAGGAAAAACATTTGACAAAATTCAACATCCATTCATGTTAAAGACTCTCAAAAAATAGGAACAGAGGAGAACTTACTGAACTTGATAAAAAGCATCCACAAAAAACCTACAACCAACATTTTACTTAATGGTGAAATACTCAATGCTTTCTCCTTAAAATTGGGAACAAGGTGATGATGACCTCTCATCACTCTTAGTCAGTATCATACTGGAACTTGTGCTAGTGCAATAAGGTGGAAAAAAAAAAGAAGTAAAAGGCATACAAACTGGAAACAAAGAAATAAGGCCATCCTGTTTTTAGATGAGATATAGTTTATTTAGAAAATCTCGGGGTGTCTGGGTGGCTCAGTCATTAAGCGTTTGCCTTCAGCTCAGGTCATGAGCCCAGGATCCTGGGATAGAGCCTCACATCAGGCTCCCTGCTCAGTGGGAAGCCAGCTTCTCCCTTTCCCATTCCCCCTGCTTTTGTTCCCCGCCCTCTCTCTGTCAAATACATAAATAAAATCTTAAAAAGAAAAAAAAAAGAAAAGAAAATCTCAGAGAATCTAAAAAATAAATAAATAAACTCTTAGAACTACTCCGTAAGATCAGCAAGGTCACAGGACACAAGATAAACATACAAAAAGTAATTATTTTATATCTACTATGAACATGTGGCCATAGAAATTTAAAATACTATGCTATCATAATCATCAAGAAAATTAAATAGTTATAAATCTAACAAAACCTGTACAGGACTTGTATGCTTAAAATGACACAACACTGATGAGAAAAATTTTAAAATGGTTTTGTTTTTTTTTAAGTTTTTAAACAAATGGAGAGACATACCACGTTTATGGATTAGAAAATTCAACATAATCAAGATGTCAATTTTCATCAAACTGATACACAGTTTAACACAATTCCTGTAAAAATCCTAGCAACTTTTCTGCATTTACAGACAAAATTATTCTGAAGATTTTTTTTAAGACTTTATTTATTTTTTTGACAGAGAGAGCGAGATCACAAGTAGGCCAAGAGGCAGGCAGAGAGAGGAGGAAGCAGGCTCCCCGCTGAGCATGGAGCCCAATGCGGGCCTCGATCCCAGGACCCCAAGATCATGACCTGAGCTGAAGGCAGAGGCTTTAACCCACTGAGCCACCCAGGCACCCCAGACAAAATTATTCTAAAATTTAGATGGAAAGGCAAAAGAACTAGAATAGCTAAAACAATTTTGAAAAAGAAAAATGAAGTGGGAGGAATCATTTTCCTGCTTTCAAAACTTATTATACAGCTACATTAATCAAGACTGTATGGTAGTGGTGGAGGAATAGACATATAGATTAATGGACTGAACAGAGAACCTGGGAAAAGGCCCACCCAAATATGCCCAATTAAATTTTGACAAAAGTGCAAAAGCAATTCAATGGAGGAAAGAGCACTTTCAATAAATAGTGCTGGAGCAAATGGACATTTATAAACAAAACAAACAAAACCTTTGACCTTTTCTTACACCTTATACAAAAATTAACTCAACGTATATCCTGAACTTAAAAGTAAAACATTAAACCATACAACTTTTAGGGACACCAGGGCTTAGTCAGTTGAGCGTCTGACTCTTGGTTTTGGCTCACGTCATGATCTCATGGGTCGTGGGTTGGGCTCTGTGCTCAGTTCAGAATCTGCTTGAAGATTCTCTCTCTCTCTCTGTGTGCTGTCTCTCTTAAATCAATCAATCAATCTAAAAACAACACCACCACCACACACATACAACTTCTAGAATAAAACATAGGAGAAATGTGTAGAATTTGGGGCCAGAGTTCTTAGATTTGACACCAAACATGATCCATAAAATAAAGAATTGATAAATTGGAGTTCATCAGAATTAAAAACTTTTTCTCTGTGAAAGACTCTGTTAAGAGGATGAAAAGACAAGCTACAGAGTGGAAAAAAATATCTGCAAACTCTTAAAACTCAACAAGTAAGAACAAAAGAATCCAATTAGAAAAGAGTCAAATGACACAAAGAGATATTTCATCAAAAAGATGTACAGACAGCAAATAAGCATGTGAAGAGATATTCAACATTACTAACCATTAGATAGATTCAGATTAAATTCACAATGAGTCAAGGAGCCTGGCTGGTTCAGTCAGTGGAGCATGTGACTCTTGATCTTGGGACTGCGAGTTCAAGCCCCACGTCGGGTGCAGAGGTTAATTTTTTTTTTTTTAAGACTTTAGAGAGAGAGAGCACAAGCAGGCAGAGTGGCAGGCAGAGGCAGAGGGAGAAGCAGGCTCCCCGCCGAGCTAGGAGCCTGATTCGGGACTCAATCCTAGGATCCTGGGATCGTGACCTGAGCTGAAGGCAGCCGCTTAACCAACTGAGCCACCCGGGTGTCCCTAGGGGTTACTGAAAGAAAAAGAAAGAAAGAAAGAAAGAAAGAAAGA
>LNAC01000097.1:385606-411287 GCA_002007465.1 Ailurus styani | reverse complement strand
TCGGGCGGTGCCGCTTCCGAGCTGACCTGGGCTCCCGGGCGTGAGAGGCGCTGACGAGGCTCCGCCGCCGCCGCGGGTCTTCAGCATTTCCTGCCTCGGATCCCCCTGTCCTGCGCTTCCAGCTCCGGCGAGGCCAGTTCCTGAGTCTGCATCTTCTGTTTTGCCTGCGGAGAGTGACTTCTGTTGTCCCGACCGGCTCCCGCGGGCCGTCGCTGGCCCTCGGACTTCGGAGGCTCGGGCTGCGGACGCCTCCCGGGTCGCGGCCGGGCTCAGAGCCGTCGCTGCGGGCGCCGTGGCGACTCCTCTGACTGACTCCCGACGTGCGGCGCCAGAAGCGTGACGGACTCGCCCCGTCCGGGGAGGTCGCGCGAGCGGGAGAAGGGCGTCGGTGTGTGGACTGTGGCCGGCGAGGAGGCAGGAGCGCTGGGGCGCGCGGGGGGCGCGGAGGCGGCGGAGCGTGAGGGGACCGAGCGCGCGCGCGGAGGAGCGTCGGGGGGGAGAGAGCGCGCGGCGAGGGCCTCTGTTCCTGGAAAATGGAGGGGAATCCAGGGAGCTAATTTTGAGGAGGTAGAGGTCCCGAAACGGTGAACAGAGGGAGATGGTTTGGGATGCGCTGCGGGCATGCGCCCGCCGCCCGGAAGAGCATCGGGTCCTGGAGCTGCGCCCCGCCCCCCGCAACCCTGGCGCGCTCCCCGGCTGTGGGCTGGGCGGCCCGGGGCAGAGGTGCCAGCCGCCAGGGGCTTGGACAGAGTCGCTCACGGCCTGTTCGCCTGCAAAATTCTGAGTCTCCGAGACCGCTTCCACCCGCCAGTTCTGGTTCCGCGTAAAAGAAGATGTTCTACTGGACAGCTTTCCAGATCCAAGCAGCCAGCCACCCTGTTCCCCTTACCTTCTCTTCCCCGCCCCAAATAGCCCTGCTCTTTCAGCCACTTTTTAGGACACTGTTTCCTGGTAACTCTCACCTGGTATATCTTTTTTAAAAATAGGTACCTCAAAATAGACATGACACCTCAGACTAGTCTGATTATGGCACAGACCAAGAGATTACAAGCTCCCGTTATTGGGTGATACTTATTTAGCATTTTATTAATTCTTATTTTACTTGCTTACATACTGGCGCTCGTTTCAGCAGCACATATACTGAAATGGGAATGGTACAGAGAAGATTGGCCTGGGCCCTGCACAAGGATGACACACAAATTCAGGAAGGTTTAATTACTTAAATACTCAGACTGCCTTTAGTTCTCGTCTTTCCCTTGCCCATATGCTAATACGGTTCTTTTTCTAGTAAAAAAAATTTATGTACAGCTAAATGTACAGTTTACCATTTTAAACATCTTTAAAGCTGTAGTGCAGTGACTCTATGTGTATTCCATCTCCAGAGCTTTGTCATCTTCCCTTACCAGACTTTGTCCTCATTAGACCATAATTCCCCATTCCTCCCTCCCTCGAGACCCAGGCAACCATCATTCTACTTGGTGTCTATGAATCTGACCACTCTAGGTACTGCATATAAGTGGAATTAATATTAGTACTTTTGGTAAAGATTTTATTATTTTTTTAAGATTTTATTTATTTGACAGAGAGAGAGATCACAAGTAGGCAGAGAGAGAGGAGGAAGCAGGTTCCCTACTGAGCAGGGAGCCCAATGCGGGCCTGGATCCCAGGACCCTGAGATCGTGACCTGAGCCGAAGGCAGAGGCTTTAACCCACTGAGCCACCCAGGCGCCCAGATTTTATTTTTTTAAAGTAATCTCTACACCCAACATAGGCCTGGAATTCATAACCCTGAGATCAAGAGTCCATGCTCCACGGACTGAGCCAGCCAGGTGCCCTAATATTGGTCCTTTTTAAATCTGGCTTGTTTCACTTAGCACAGTGTTTTAAAGGTTCATCCGTGTTGTAGCATGTATCAGGTACAGTTTTAAAAAGTTGAATAGACAGTGAAAAAAATAAAAGTTGAATAGCATTCCATTGTATGTATATTTCACATTTTGTTTATCCATTCACCCACTGATGGACATTTGGGTTGTTTCCATCATTTGGCTATTGTGAATAATGGTGCTATGAACTTGGTTATACAAATATTGTTTCAGTCCCTGCTTTCACTTCTTTTGAGTACTTAGAAGTGGAGTTGCTGGATCAAATGGTATCTCTGTTTAATTTTTTGAGGAACCACCGTATTCTTATATTTTTTGTCAATACAATACTCTTTCAGGCTTCTGCAGGTGGACTCTATGCCTGTTGTATTTTATGCAATGTCAAGTACAATTTACTCTGCATAGTGATCCCTATTATAAAGTAGAATAATTCACACATAATGTGAAGTCCACAGCCCAAAGTATAATTAGTGCAGGGGTTGGCTATAGTTTACTAGAGATTTATTTTTTATTTTTACTTATTTTTTTTTTTTAAAGATTTTATTTATTTATTTCACAGAGGGAGAGAGATCACAAGGAGGCAGAGAGAGAGAGGGGGGGAAGCAGGCTCCCCGCCGAGCAGGGAGCCCGATGCGGGCCTCGATCCCAGGACCCTGAGATCATGACCTGAGCCGAAAGCAGAGGCATTAACCCACTGAGCCACCCAGGCGCCCTTATTTTTACTTATTTTAAGTAAACTCTACGTCCAGTGTGGGGCTCAAACTCACGATTCCAAGATCAAGAGTTGCATGCTCTACTGAGTGAACCAGCCAGGTTCCCCTTTTAGAGACTTCAATCTGTGTAACATGTAAATGGCACAGCCAAATACAGAGCAATGAAATACTGAATAACATTTTCAAGAAGACTATTTTTAAGAACATTTTTGATGTATCACTGCAGGCTTCCCAGTGTCAACTTTCCTAGGAAAAGAAAGACAGCATTAAGTGACAAGTATCCAGAACCACTAGGCTTTACAAACTGGTAGAAATCACGATCAGTATTTACATAGTGCCACAAATTCTGTGTCCAAGGTAAGCTCCATTCAGTATAATTCTAGATTTTACAATTAAATACCCTGAGTGATGTGCCTTAAAATCAGTGTGTGGAGAGATACTGATCCCCACTGTCCTTGGGATGGCCAAGTAGATGGAACTTGGAGCAGCCAGAGCTCCTTTATCTGTCACCTTGCCACCAGGAGTCCTGGACTCCCTGAAATATGGCCAAGGAGGGGCGCTACCACCTGGTAACCCACTCTGGTAGTAGCTGCTGAGTGTGCTCTTGGTCACCAAGGACAAGGGAGCCGTGGCGTTGCTGTAGCATCTGATGTTTCAGGGACCTGAGGTGCTGCTAGCCATGGGTGTCATGGGGGCTAAAGACTGGGCCAGGGCTCCTGGCAGGTATTATAGCTCCAGACAGACTGACTTTCTGCTTCACATAACATGGAATACTTCTGACCTTTGTGGTCAAAGCTAGGGACAGGGTGACTGTTCTAAAAAAGCATGTTCACATTATGTGAATTATAGCTTCATCATCTTGAAATACTTCATGGATTTCACTTTGATTAAAAATCCACATTATAAAAAAAACCCCACATTATAAGAAATTTCACATTTGTCAATGAAAGGAGTTAGGTTCTTTAAATTTAATTTCAGTAGTAAATTATGGAGACTTAATTTAAATACTATACTATTCCCTTTAAGAGTATAGAATTCAAGATTTTGTAGTAGGTTCACAGTTGTGTACCACCTTCTATCCAGAACATTTTCATCACCTAAAAAAAGAAACTCTTAGGAGTCACTCTCCACTTCCCTCTACCTGCAGGTCCTTGAAACTAGTATCTACATTCTATCTCCATGGAATTGCCTATTCTGGACATTTTATATAAATGAACTCTTATGTGCCTTTTGAGTCTGGCTTCTTTCACTTAGGACAGTTTTCAAGATGTTTCTGTGTTGTAGCGGGTGTCAGTGCTCCATTCCTTTTTATGGCTGAATAATATTTCACTGTATGGACATACTACTTCTTGTTTATCCATTCATCAGTTTAGTAATACATTATTTTTAAAGATTTTATTTATTTATTTGACAGAGAGAGATCACAAGTAGGCAGAGAGGCAGGCAGAGAGAGAGGAGGAAGCAGGTTCCCTGCTGAGCAGGGAGCCAGATGTGGGGCTTGATCCCAGGACCCTGAGATCCTGACCTGAGCCAAAGGCATAGGCTTTAACCCACTGAGCCACCCAGGTGCCCCCCAAAATATCTTTTTATGTATGCCAGGATGTGAAAAATGTTGGAAGGTACACCTTAGAGAAAGCCTCAGATTTTATTTAAAGATTTTAATATAGGGGCACCTAGGTGGTTCAGTTGGTTAAGTGTTTGCCTTCAGCTCAGGTCATGATCTCCGGGTCCTGGGATGGAGCCCCTGCATCCGGATCCCTGCTCAATGGGGAACCTTCTTCTCCCTCTCCCTCTGCCCCTCCCCTCTGCCTGTGATCTCTCTCAAATAAATAAAATCTTAAAAAAAATTTTTATTATTCATTTTTAGAAGATTTTATTTTTAAGTAATCTTAACCCCCAATGTGGGGCTCAAACTTACATCCCTGAGATCAAGTCACATGCTTTACCAGCTGAGGCAGCCAGGTGCCCAGAAAGCCTGATTGATTGATTGATTGATTGATTTCACAGAGGGAGAGAGATCACAAGGAGGCAGAGAGGCAGGCAGAGAGAGGGGGAAGCAGGCTCCCCGCTGAGCAGGGAGCCCGATGCGGGCCTCGATCCCAGGACCCTGAGATCATGACCTGAGCCGAAGGCAGAGGCTTTAACCCACTGAGCCACCCAGGCGCCCAGAAAGCCTGATTTTAACGAGGATACTTCTAGGAGGAAATGGCCACACTCATAGCTGTTTGTATGGCTGAGAAAGTTCATAAATTTACAATTTTGCAAACTGATCCTACTTCCCTACAAAATTCATCCTTCATAAAATGTTCATGGCCAAGGTTCACAGGGTGAACCTTGAGCGGTACAGGGGTTGTCTGGAGACCTGTGGGTCAGTTTTGTGGAGTCACCTTTTTCCCCCAGCTTTTTTTTCTTCTAGGATTTTATTTATTTGAGAGAGAAAGAGCGAGAACACGAGTGGGGGCAAGGGCAGAGGGAGAGGGACAAGCAGACACCTCACTCAGCCAGGAGCCTGATATGGGGCTCAATCCCAGGACTCTGAGATCATGATCTGAGGCAAAGTCGGACACTTAACCAATTGAGCCATCCAGGTGCCCCTCCCCCTAGCTTTCTTGAGGTGTAATTAACCAAACTGTAAGATATTTAAAGTGTACATCACAATGATTTGATATAAATACACATTGTGAAAGGGTGTCCTGCCATGTATTTAGTCCTCTATCAATTCACATATTTATCTCCCCCCCTCCTTTTTTTGGTGAGAACATTTAAGTTCTACTCTCTTAGCAAATTTCTATTATACAAGAGTATTATCAACTATAGTCACCATGTTATACATTAGACCCTTGAGCCAGTTTAATGGACCAGATCATTCATTTTTTCTCCTCTATGACTGATAAGATCATCTTAAGTTTTTGTTTTTGTTGTTTTTTTTAAGATTTTATTTATTTGAGAGAGCAAGCACAACCAGGGGGAGAGAGGCAGAGGGAGAGAGAAAGGGAGAAGCAGACTCTCTGCTGAGCAGGGAGCCTGATGCAGGACTTGATCCTAGGACCCCAGGATCATGACCTGAGCAGAAGGCAGACACATAACCGACTGAGCCACCCAGGTGCCCAAGATCATCTTAAGTTTGAATCATGATTTTGTGGCAGCAGTTAATAAACACTGTATAAACTATATATATTTTTTGTTTTTAAAGACTTCATTTTGTTTGATAGAGAGAGGGAGAGTACAGAGGGGAAAACAGATGCCTCGCTGAGCAGAAAGCCCAATGTAGGGCTCGATCCCAGGACCCTGAGATCATAACCTGAGCCAAAGGTAGATGCTTAACCAACTGAGCCACCTAGGTGCCCCTAAAATATATATCTTTAAGGATATTTTTATTTATTGAAGTAATCTTTACCCCCAATGTGGGACTCGAATTCACAACCATGAGACCAAGGGTCACATGCTCTTCCGGCTGAGCCAGGCAGGTGCCCCTCTATAAAAAATATTTTGTAAAACAAATTGTTCTCACATTTAAAGCTGTTAAGTCTAGATTTGAAAACAACACACATTTCACACATTTTTCTATTGTTTTTATAGTTTATTTTTAAAATGATAGTAATAAATGCTTTTCCCTTGTTGGGGAATGACATACCTATTTTCAGTGGATAGAGCCTTAAAAAGTAACAGCGTTTTGTCCAAACTGAACTTATATAATTGCACAAAAGTCATACAAAGCATTAATAAATGCTAACAAAGATTGCAGTTCTCTGAGATCCTCATGAAGCATATCCCAAGAGGCCTTGATTTCAGTGGGGATCGGGGCAGTCTTGATGCTCACCCCAAATTCCTCAGTAACACACAGGCAGAGGTTAAAAGCAGCCAGGAGGACCCTCGTACTATGTGACAATGGGCTTCTGCTCTAACTAAATGTTAGCATTTAATGATGTATCACCTTCTCATTATATTAGGAACATTAAACACTTCAGCTTGAAGTATATTTTCCCAGGATTAAAACTTAACCCTATCAGCTTAAGTTTTAGGCTACTGATCCCACTTTGGACAACTAAATTTGGACAACTAAAAAAATTAACCACACCATAAAAAATCTCTTGCAAGCAGGGTCCTTTATGCTGCCCCCATCCTGGGCCCTCACTTAGTTTCTAACACACACACATATACACAAATGAGTTCTATTATCATTGCTCATATGCCAGCTGAGGGATGGCAGGCAGGGTCTGACTCAAATCCCAGTTTTGTTTTCTTGGTAGCAGTTATTGGAAACACAGTGTTACAGAGGACTCTGAGGTCACAGCTGGCCTGGTGGGGCAGTCCCTGTGCTGTACTTGTGATCTGTGGCACAGACACAGGAGAAGAGGCAGCACTCCTGCATCAGATCTGCAATCTTTCTATTAGTAAGAAAACTAAAGACAATGTTGGTTATGTCAGCTTTGAAAAATATAACACAGCCCAATTTTTCTATTTTAATGAGTTACAATGTCTTCATCTGGGATTTTCTTATTTCGTGGATCTTAAGGTCTATGGTAGGAGTTTTTCCTTTCTGACCTTACAAAGATTAGTGAAAAAAATAAGGATGTTTTGAAAGAAGACCCAGAGAAAACTTTTAGTCACCATGAGAAGTACCTTCGTAGCTTGGATATTATGGCCGCGGGAGAAGGGTTTCTGCTCCAGCAACTGCTACTACCGAGTTTCAAATAAAAATAGTCTGTTTCCTGATTATGAGGGAAAACACAAATTTCTGAGACAAACACACAAAAGTAAGCAGCAGAGGCTACCGAGATATGTTTCCTTCATTTAGATGGCATCATTAATGACCCAACCATCTCTCTTCAACTGAGGGAGAAAAATTCCAGTGTAATGTTTTGAAGGACTTCTGAAGATGAAGGTTTCTATTAGGAGAGCCTGGTGCATATATAAAATATTATACTTAGACATGGAGGAAATGCGGGGCTTGTCTGTGATATGGCTAAGAATGAATGAGATTTCTGCACTGTGTACCACGATCGTTCAACAAATCCTGTAAATGTTAGACAGCCCTGAAATACTATGCCATCCATTTCTTGATGGTTTTTATAGTCTGATTCAATGCTTAACCACTGAGGTTAATCTGGGGCTCAAAGGACAATGTACTTGGCTCGGGGATTAAAAGTCACCAGAATTCTGCCACAGCCATTCTAAGCGGGACTCACAACACCTGCAGAACTCGACTAGAATCTAAGCAGAAGTCTGTTTCATGTCCAGGTGTGCTGCTATACATAAAAGCCACCTAGACATTTAGCTCGAAAGTTGAAGACCACAGAAAATGATTTATAGGAAGGAAAGGAAATTTCTTACTCCAGGATTGTAAATGAACTAAGGAAACTCAATCCAAGGAAAGGGTTGTTGCGGCCACAGAAGCCCAGAGGGTGAGAAGCTAGAGTTGTGGACTTGTTTTCAGTCTCCTTCTTTTAGAAAGTAGCAGGGGACTGAGAAGCTGGCGGGAGGTGGGGAGGACAGGCCCAGGGACAAGACTCCAGCTGTGTGGCCATCCATTCCCACAGCTGCTGAGCAAAGCCAGAACATTCACGGGTGAGCACTGGGAGGACAGCGTGTGTATCACTCTGCTTTATACCATTATCTTTGTCTCCTGATGAAGTTGCTGCTTGTCTGCTTTTGGCTCTGTACCTTGGGATTTCCTGACAAGATGGGCAAACCTCTGGCACTGCAGGGAGTGTTAATCCCCTAGCCCATTTCTTCCTTAAAATCCCTTGCATTCATGCTCTAAGAATCAGCATGTTTTGTATATTTTGAGCCCATATCCAGGTTTAAAGGAGGTGAACACACTAGTTCTATGACAGAAGCTCCTGAATAAACCATCTGCAATAATCTAGTCCTGTTCACTCTACAAAGTGAGTTCCTGTATGAATGCAGCCAATGCTGTATTGAGGGAAATATGACTCCTTACTACTGCTCTTCCAGTGCTAGTATCAGAGAAATAAAAGGATCATAGGATGTTTACAGGTACTGGCTGAGTTCCATATATTGCACTAGACACACTGTAAAATAATGGGGCATCTCTCTGAAACCTGGGTGCTGTTCCTCTGATTCAGCAGGGTAAGAGAGGATCTACCTTTGGCCAGGGCAGCAGCTTCAAGGGTGTGCTATGAGGGTCAGTGCACTGAGAATCAACAAAGCAAGCATAGATGCCTGGGAAAGGAATCTCCTTCAGACTGAGAACTGATAGAGGTGTAGATGTGTAGCAGATACATATATGTTTTTCTTTCTCTTCCACTTTTTCCATCATCGAGATCTAAACACTTTCCAGGCCACAGGCAACCAAATAGCAAGGAAAACTGAAAACTGTTTCGTTTAATAGTTACTGTTGCTGGAATCAGGATTGGAGCTGAATGGTGGGACTGTAGGACACCAGTGCCCACCAGGGCTCATATGGCTCCAGTAGATATGTAGGATCTGGAAGAGATGGATAGCAGTTATGGAAGATACGTATTGGCCACCCACAATCACTGTCAGGTGGCTTTTAGTATAGGCAGAGACACTGGTGGTTAGCTCAAAATATAAGCATCATCAATAGCTTACAATATTAGGTAGATCTCAGCAACAGTGTAGAAAGGGAAAGTTGGAGAGGAGGAGAAAATTTTCTCTATGTTTAATTGTGTTAACTGGAATGCATGGACACATGTAACTACGATCTTTCTGTACATTCAAAAATTAAATCTGCCTTGGTCATTAATTGCACAGAGTTAATGTCACTAAAGTTATAGTAACATACTGTTCAAAAATTCAGTTTCCCAGATTTCTAGCTACTTAAAACAAATACAGATCGCATACACAATTTCATACATTTGTACAGTTGCCACACTCCCAAATGAACATTGTAGAAACATACACGCAGAGATGCTCAGCCGGCACATGTGCACAGATGCAGACGTACACCCCCTCTAAACCTGAGATGCACGTGGGCTGCAACGAGGGTCAAGAGGCCCTGTTGCATATCTGTTCGATGTCATTCATCTCTTTGGGGCAATCCGCAGAAAGGATGAGAGGTGAATCCTGAGTCACCACTACATCATCTTCAATTCGTACACCAAGACCACGAAACTTCTCTGGGGCATCTCTGTCATCCTCTGGAATATAAATGCCTGGAAAGTAGAAGAAAGAACGTGCAGTCCATAAGTGGCAATACTGGATGATTTGGGACAAGCAAGTTAACCTCTCTGTGCTACAACTCATCTGTAAGACTAGGATCCTAGAGTATCTACCCAGAACTGTGGATATTAAACAAGATAGTACATATACGTAAGAGTGTAGCACATAATGGTCAATAAATATTGGCTGTCATTGCCAGAACTATTACTGTAGTTGTTTTGTATATCAGACTACAGGCTCTATCACGATTCTGTCATATTCTAGTGGTTTAAGGAGACCACTGAAGTTACTTATGAATATGTCAACATATGCTGGGGAACGAGATTAGATAAACGCATTCTTTCTCTGCCTGGTCATCCCCTGGGAAGAGGGAACTACTAAAATAGGGATATAAAGTATTTTAAAATATATTGAAAAAACCCCACTTAGCCTGAACAACAAGCTGCAGAAATACTCAAAGACGCCATAAATATAACTGATGCACACGATGGAGTAAGAGCAAAATAGGAAGACCTTAAAGAACATTTGGAAAATTCTAAGAGCCCAAGGCACCCTGTCTAATCACGAAGACAAAGAACACGTCTTTTCATATTTAAGAAACTGGTAACTTCTTCCATTATACTCACAGATGCTGCTCTGTGATAAAAAGAAAAAGATCAGCAAAGGAATATGTAGCCAAAGCCTAAGGAAGTGTCCATGCACCAACCTGATTGGAATGAATAGTACATAAGGCCACGGATAGCAGTGTAGGACTGGGTAGTATAAAGTCGTGTCCTAGCTATAATTTCTATAATTTAGAGAGGAAAACACTTGAAATCTACAGCTGAAATCCATTTTCTTTACAAAAACAGAGTATTTAACAATTCCTCTTGTAACATCAATCCTTACAGTGCACTGTGACTGCCACTTCTCTGCTGAATTCTGCCCACTCCCAGGATCATCAACCTGGGGAGTCATCCGATCACCAGCTTTCCCCGAAACTCAGGAAAAAGGAGTCAGATCCTAAGGAGAGTAATGTGGGCAGTTCAATGCAGTTTGCAGAGGGGAATACGGTGAGTCTGAGTAGCTTTCTACAGGGAAGCACCTGGGGCCTCAGAGGCGTGAGCAGCCCACCACTGCAAAGGAGACTAGTATAAATTGGCCCTGCCAAAGGCAGGGTTTAAAAAAAGATTTATTTCTTAATATCTACTTATAGGAAGTATTCCCCATCTGTTGTTTACTGGAGAAGTCAAATTAAACAAATTGTGTGATGTTAAATAAGAAAGCTCAAGAAAAAGAATCTAAAATAAAGTTCCCATCTATACTGAAGGGATCCATTTACTTTTCTATCAGATAGTATCCTGTGTCCCAAGGGATCAGAGGCTGCTAGCACCCATCCTTACCTGGCTCCACCGTGATCACCATACCAGGCTGGAGAGGGAGGGAACGGGGCATGTCTGGAGTGTCATGGACATCCATCCCGAGGTAATGGCCGACATGATGAGGGCAGTATTTTCGAGCAGCCTGGGAAAGGTAATCACCACAGTGTTAACAGAACAATGACCCCTTAAAGGGAAAGCTGGGGATGTAAAAGTCAGTGAGATATGTGTTAATACTTCCCCCACGGTTCTGCCATTTCACTTTAACCTACCCTTGGGCTAATGCTCAAGAGCCCTGACAAACTGCTACCACTTGAATGAAGGTTTACTGATGGCCTTCAAACTAATCCACATTTCCTTTCCCACTACTTAATATACTACATACATGCTGACATGGGTAATCCCAGTAATGACTACAGCAAATGAAAACCTCTCTTCTTGGGGGAGGGAGGATGATTATATTAGAATAGTTCTCTTCTCAGTGTTTACAAGTCCCTCTCAGAGAGCCGGCTCTGGAGACCCTGAGTATCTCATGGAAACTTGTGGAGTAGGCACAGAACATCAAATTAACACAATAATTATTAGGCATTTACCGGCTTGGATATTCCTATCTGTTAATTAGATTTGTTGGCTTCAGCAGGAGTAATTTATAGTCTTTCCTACTGATAAAAGAAACCCTGGCAGCCTAAACTTGGAGATGAGATGCCTTAATGGTCTGTTTGGCGTGGCCACCTGGCATCTTAATTTAAAGTTAAGGTTTTACATTTTTACTGAACATAATTACATTTTGGATGCAGATGAAATTCACTAAGGACATGGCCCTTGGGGATACTGTTCATCTCACCAACGTCACTGAAGCAACAGACACCCTCCCCCACGACTTCTACCTTTTCAAAATCGCCACAAAGGGATTGAGAGTTAACCTCTTCTCCTTTTTGTGTCCATTTCCACCCTGTCGGCACCAGGCGTCATTTTATGTTTTCTGCACGTTGAGCTACTCATACAGGATGCAATGAACGAGAATGTGCTGCCATCTTCTGGGAGAAACAAGTACTGACTCCTTTTGTTTTAATCCATGTTCACTCTAATCCCTCTTATAGATGAAGAATCACAAAGACCATTTCTTAATCTAATTAACTTTCCACAGGATAAAAACCCAGCAGTACATGAGGTGTTTTTGAGAGCCGGGGTCAAAAGAGGGGCAGTACCTTGAAGGCATTATTTTCCTTAATGTTCTTCACGATCCCCAACTCTTTAAGCTTCTGTGCGATCAGCGTCAGCATCAAGCTGTAGATGTTCTCCAAGCTTGTCCCAGGGGAGCAGAGGGTCAGACAGTCTCTCTGTATCTCTAGAACAGCTTCATAGAGTTCTGCCTGAGGTGCTGTGAACCTAGGGACAGGAAAACCAAATAACACATTTGGGATAATCTGATATTACAGGAAGTTTGCTTCTAAATTTGATTAGAAAAAATCCAAGGTGCTGATGATGGGGCATTGTTGATTACTTAATCAGTACCAGTGTATCAGTACTGACAGGACCTTAATTGTGCCCTCAACACTCAACGGGAAGAGCAATAACTCTTAGGCTGGGGCAGCAACAGCCTCTCCTTCAATGATCAGCAGACACACATGAGGTGCAGATAGCAGATGCACCCACCAGCCACGACCACAGTCAGAGGGCTCACCCTTGGTCCTTTCCATTTTTTTTTTACCATAAACAAACAAACAAACAAACAACAAACCGTAACAAAGGGATCTACTTCTTGTAGGTAAAGCAGATGTCATGAGATAAACTAGTAGATACTATGGCTACTAGTAGTTTGTAGTTTCTAGGTGTCCTTAGCATAATAATTTCTTTAGCAGTCATGGGGGAAAATAAGAAAGTTATTAAGCTGGCATGGTACATGATATGTATTTTCTACAATTGATGGCAGTGTAAATTAGTATAGCCAATTAAGCTCCCTTTTAATCTTGCAAGGAGTTTATCAATTTTATTAACCTATTTAGGGAACAACCATTTAGCTCTGTTAATTTTCTCTACTCATTGGCTTTTTCCTGTTTCATTGATATTTTGGTCTTGTTTCCTTCCTTCTGCTTACCCTGGGCTTAATTTGCTCATCTTTTTAATAGCTTTCTAAGGTAGAAGTTTACATTATTGATTTCTAACCTTTCTTTTGACATAAGCATTTAGCTATATATAAATTTCTGCTATAGCTGTATCTGACACATTTTGATATATAGTATTTTCATTATCACTCAATTTGAAGTACTTTGTGGTTTCTTCCCTTTCCCTTGTGGTTTCTTCTTTCACCCATAGGTTATTTAAAATAAATTCACTAATTTCCAAATATTTGGAGATTGAAAAATATCATATTGTTATGACATTCTAATTTGATTCCATTGTAGTCAGAGAACATATTTTATAAGACTTTAGTCTTTTGAAACTCATTAAGACCTGCTTTATTGGTCCAGCAAATGGATTTGGGGATGTTCCATAATTATTCGAAAAGAGTATATATTCTGAAGTTGTTGGGTATAGTGTTCTACAAATGTTAATACCATCAAAGTGGTTAATAATGTCATTCATATCTATAAGTTGATGTCTTTCACCACACTTGGGAAGTTTAGGCCATTAATTTCTTCAAAGGTTTTTTCTGCCCTGTTCTCTCTCTCTCTTCAATTTCTGAGGCTCCAATTAGATGTATGTTAATTTACTTGAAAATGTCTCAGAAGTCCCTGAGGTTTTCTTAATTCTTCTCTAATATATTTCTGTTCTTCAGACTGGATAATTTCTATTTCTCTTCAAGTTCACTTGCTTTCTGCCTCCTCTGTAAGGTCCATCTAGTGAATTTTCCATTTCAGTTACTATATTTTTTAGCTTTAGAATTTGTTTAGTTTTTTTTTTTAATCTTTCAGTTGCAAACAAAACAGATAAAGAGAGCCAAATAAACAAATATAAGCCTTAAGAGATCAGTGGAAGGTTGACTAGTCAGATAAAAGATAAAAGCCAGCTATCACAGAAGTCCTTTCTATGTGCTTCATTACAATTCTCCCAGAATGTACCATTATCCTAACTTTCACAGCTATCATTTTCTTGTGTTTTAAAAAGATTTTTAAAAAAGATTTAAAAAAAAAGATTTTTAAAGTAATCTTTATGCTCAATGTGGGGCTCACGACCCCAATCAAGAGTTGGATGCTCTTCTGGTTGAGCCAACCAGATGCCCCACCTTATGATTTTTTTTATTTGTATGTACATGTTTCTCATTTTTTATTGATTTAATTTGTATATAAAATTTACCCGTTTTAAAAAGTGTACAGTTCAGTGGTTTTTATATTTTCACAAATACAGTTGTGCAACCATCATCACTATTTCTAATTCTAGAATATTTTCATGCAACCCCCCACACCCCCATATCCATTAGCAGTTCCTCCCCATTCCTTGTATAAAAAAAATGCTTTATAACCCAAATATGCATCCCAGGACAATTTTCTTCCCGCTTATTTTAAACCAATTTGATATGCCTTTTAAGTCTCTTTTAGTCAAGAGGTTCCTTTTTCCACCCTTTTTAATTTCCTTGTAATTTATGTGTTAAAGAATCCAGGCTGTTTGACAGTGTTTATCACAGTCTAGATTTTGCTAATTGAATTCACAGAATCAAAGTCTGTGTCTCCCCTAAATTCCTAAGTTGAAGCCCTAACCATTAGTTTGGCTGTATTTGGAGATGGGGCCTCTAAAGGAAGTAACTAAGGTATGTATATGAGATCATAGTGGGGGGCGCTGCTCTGATAGAATTAGTGTCCTTATAAGAAAAGACACCAGAGCTTGCTTTCTCCCCGCTTTGTTTCTTTGTGTAGAAGAGGTAATTTGAGCACACAGCAAGATGGTGGCTGCTTACAGGCCAAGAGAAGAGGCCTCAGGAGGAAACCTACCTTGCTAGTACCTTGATCTTGAACCTCCCAGCCTTCAGAAGTGTTGAGAAATAAATTTCTGTTGTTTAAGCCACCCAGTCTGTTGTATTTTGTTTTGGCAACCTAAGCTGATGAATACACATCCCCTGAGTGTAGTTCAACATATTCCTTTGTCTTTTTTATTTCTTACGAATTGGCAGTTGGATCCCAAGAATGAATCAGACTCAGGTTCAACTCCTTTGGTAAGGCTGGCTATATGTAGTACTTGGCAAAATTATAAGAGGCATATAATATCTGATTGTCTCTTTTTGTGATCTTAGCAGCCATGGATCCTTAAGTGCTTACATCTATACATTAATGGGTATTGCAAAATGGTAATAATTTTAATTCTATAATTTCTTTTTCATTCATTTTATGGAATTTTAAAAAATTTTTATTTTACTTTTTTTTTTTTTGACAGAGAGAGAGATCACAAGTAGGCAAAGAGGCAGGCAGAGAGAGAGAAGGAAGCAGGCTCCCTGCTGAGCAGAGAGCCCGATACGGCCCCATCCCAGGACCCTGAGATCATGACCTAAGCCGAAGGCACAGGCTTTAACCCACTGAGCCACCCAGGTGCCCTGGAATTTTTAAATTAACATATAATGTATTATTTGTTTCAGGGGTACAGGTCTGTGAATCATCAGTCTTACACAATTCACAGCACTCACCATAGCACATACCCTCCCCAATGTCCATCACTCAGCCACCCCATCCCTCCCATCCGCCTTTTTTATGGAATTTTTTAAAAGAGAGATTTCCTCTAAACTATTTGGCTATCCAGTGACAGAGTTTATATATAAAAGGTAGGATGAATACTTGATTCTTTCATTTACCACTTTTCAATATAATGAATTGATTCCCATCATCCTCTGAAGATGAACAATTTTTAAAAAAATTAATATGACAAAAAATTATCATTATGAACTCATGAATTTGAATGTATTTGATGGGTTTAAGTTATTATCATTATTGAAGCCCAAAGTTTCCTATCTTTGACCTGTGTGACCTCTTCAAGTTGGTTCCTGAGTCTTTTTGACAGGACCCTACTGGTTTTTGCTCATTTCCTTGCTATCTGGTATTCTAAGATATTCCAGGCTTCATCTTATAAATTTCCTGATTCAGACCTGGAGTCAGCCAACTCTCCAAGAAGCTCTCATTCATTTTAGTGAAAAATTGTATTTCAAGATCATAATCAAGGCACTAGTGATGGCTCTTTGCTACTAAGTTGGTCATAGTTTCTGCTACTAAGTTTGGTCATAGTTTCTAGCCTGACTTTCAGTGGACAGAAAAGAGAAGGGGAAAAAAACATATAAAGAAAAAAAATCATTTGAGTTCATACTGACACTTCAATTAAAATTTGAGACTATAGAGCTTTTATGTAACCTCTCTGTATTTCATTTACTTTTTTTCTTCCATACCACATATCCTGGTTCTCAAGGACACAAGGAAGACAGAATTAAAATTAGCTCTTACTATTTATTTATCTTCATTGTTTGTTTGTTTGTTTGTTTAAGTAATCTCTACACCCAGCATGGGCTTTAATTCACGACCCTGAGATCAAGAGTTGTATGCCCTTCTGACTGAGCCACCAGGCGCCCCTCTTATTCTTTTGTTTTAACCCCCTATCACAGACACACACCATTTCAAAATAACAATACAAATATTATAAAAAATATAACTGCTGAAAATACTGAGGTTTGGTTTTTTTTGCATATGCTCCTCCCATTTTCCATTGAAAAAAATGTACTACCTCTACATGATCAGAGCATACAGTCGTTACTGTTATGCTCTCTTCCTCTTAGCTTCATTAAGTCTTAGTTCAACAGTGAACTCTTCCTCTTGTTCTCACCAGCAGTCCTTATGTCAATGTCTCTAGTCGACTTTGGTCAACTGAAGCTCATGCTCTAGCACAGCATTGATCAATAAACCTCCCTGTGCTGATGTGCTGTCCTGTGTATCTGTTGTCCAATATGGTACCCACTAGCCACATGTGACGACGAAGCACTGGAAATGTGAGCAGTTCAAGGAAAAAACTACTATAAATTTGATTTGATACTAATTTAAATGTAAGTAGTCCCATGGAATTGGGGACTAGGTTTCATATAAGATCACAGGTCTAGGTCTAGCAGATTCCTCATGGGAGTAATCCTTAAGTTTCTACACAACAATCTGTGCCCTTTACAGCTTAAAGTTGCTTTTGCTGCATATAAAGTCTTTGGCTTATACTTCTGTTCTTTGAGTATCTCTAACATGTTACTGTTTTCTACTTGTATAAAGCATTGCTTTTGAAAAGTCTGATGATAATGTAATTTTCTTTCCTTTATAAATCACATATTCTTTTTTTCTGGATCACAAAGGAATTTTTCTTTTTCTTGCAGGTTCAGAATTTTACTAGAATATGTCTTGTTGCTTTTTCTGGGCTGATATTCTCAGGTACCTGATATGCTCTTTCAAAAGTAGTTTCAAATTTTTTTTCATTTCAGGAAAATTTTATTGAATTGTAGTTATTAGGATGTATTCTGTTCCCATGCTTTCGTTTTCTTCAGAGCTTCCTTTATGTGTATGTTCTAACTTCTTTGCTTAAATATTTGCCATTTTCCCTGTAATCTTTTTTCTCTTTATTTCATTTTTTATTTTATTTTTTTTATTTTATTTTTAAAGATTTTATTTATTTATTTGACACTGAGAGAGAGAGATTACAAGTAGGCAGAGAGGCAGGCAGAGAGAGAGAGAGGAGGAAGCAGGCTCCCCGCGGAGCAGAGAGCCCGATGCGGGCCTCGATCCCAGGACGCTGAGATCATGACCTGAGCCGAAGGCAGAGGCTTTAACCCACTGAGCCACCCAGGCGCCCTCTTTATTTCATTTTTTAAATAAAGATTTTATTTATTTGACACAGAGAGAGAGAGATCACAAGTAGGCAGAGAGGCAGGCAGAGAGAGAGGGGGAAGCAGGCTTCCCGCAGAGCAGGGAGCCCGATGCGGCACTCGATCCCAGGACCCTGAGATCATGACCTGAGCTGAAGGCAAAGGCCTAACCCACTGAGCCACCCAGGCGCCCTCTTTATTTCATTTTTTAAATAAAGATTTTATTTATTTGACACAGAGAGAGAGAGATCACAAGTAGGCAGAGAGGCAGGCAGAGAGAGAGGGGGAAGCAGGCTTCCCGCAGAGCAGGGAGCCCGATGCGGCACTCGATCCCAGGACCCTGAGATCATGACCTGAGCTGAAGGCAAAGGCCTAACCCACTGAGCCACCCAGGCGCCCTCTTTATTTCATTTTTTAAATAAAGATTTTATTTATTTGACACAGAGAGAGAGAGATCACAAGTAGGCAGAGAGGCAGGCAGAGAGAGAGGGGGAAGCAGGCTTCCCGCAGAGCAGGGAGCCCGATGCGGCACTCGATCCCAGGACCCTGAGATCATGACCTGAGCTGAAGGCAAAGGCCTAACCCACTGAGCCACCCAGGCGCCCTCTTTATTTCATTTTTATTTTTAAAATTTTCTTCCCTTTCATCATTTCTATTTGTTGCTAAGGCTTTATTGTGCTTCATTGTTAGTGTATACATTTCAATCTAGTCTTTTTTCTTGTATGATTTTTTATTTTATTCCTAGTTCTTTTCTGAGTATTGTCACTTTGTTTCTGAGATTTTTCCCAATTTTGATTTGTGTTGTTCTTTCATGTCTTGAATGATGTACTTAAAAATTCTAGCTTGCTTTAACATAGTAGGCCGCTGTTTTGATCTCTTTTGTAGCCATGTCTTTCCAGTATGCTTCCGTTATCAGTAGGGATGTTATGTGCTCCTTAGTCCTTTTTTTGCTTTTAATTAACTTTGTATGAGATTAACCAAGATACTTTTTTTATTGCTTATTTTATGTAAAATTATTTTTTCTGAACTTTTAGAATGAGGCAGGATTTAGGAAAGATTTTTTTTTTTTTTTTAAAGATTTTATTTATTTATTTGACAGAGAGAGAGATCACAAGCAGGCAGAGAGGCAGGCAGAGAGAGAGGAGGAAGCAGGCTCCCTGCAGAGCAGAGAGCCCGATGCGGGCCTCGATCCCAGGATCCTGGGATCATGACCTGAGCCGAAGGCAGAGGCTTTAACCCACTGAGCCACCCAGGCGCCCTAGGAAAGATTTTTTTAACCTCACACTGCTCACTCTTCTGTTGTTCTGGTGTAGTGGTAAACAACATGGCAGCTTGCTTTCAATTCCTCTCCCCATCTTTGATTTGGGTATTTTAATTCCTTTCTCTCTCTTGTCCCTAACCTGCTTACTTTCAATTCTACTTCCAGCAGTTTCTTCTTAGTGTGAGAAGGAAGCACAGCACCCTCAAACTTCCTCAGGCCTTTGGAGTGACAAATCTTTTCCATTTTCAGTTTCTGTTCTCAAATTGGCTCACCATCCTTTCCAGTGAATAGCTGTTGGTTATTTGCGAGTTCCTTTGTTCTCAGGTACGTCAGACAGCTTCCTCTACTACCGTTGGTTCCTTATTTCTTCCATACAGGTACTGTACCATCCAGGCCTTGTGGTTGTGTAGAGTATATTCATAACTGTTTGCATTTTACAGTTTAAGTGGTATCCTATCACCCAGTGTTTGGTTTTGTTACCTAGTAGTTCTATTACTATTTGACAATTTGGAGAGAGTGAAAAGCTATGCTTTTGCTACCATCTCCCCAGAATCTCTGGTTCTTACTTCTTAGTTTCTTTTTAAAAAGATTTTATTTATTTATGATAGAGAGAGATAGTGACAGAAGGAACACAAGCACTTCAAGATCAAGAGTCACATGCTCCACTGACTGAGCCAGTCAGGCACCTCTCAAATTTATTTTTTTTTTTAAATGTGAATGTGTATGTGTTAACTAGGTGTGTCTAGATGCCTGATCCTACGATTTGGTGAATAAAACAGTCTTAGAAAATAATCAGGAGCTTTGCAAAGGCAGTTAACCTGAGCTAGAGGGGACCTGTATATTTGTTTAGTCATTTATTCCTAATATACCCATATTCCAATGCATACTCCTAAGAAGAAATGGGATCTGTAGAAGTCCTACCTGCCATTGACAGGCCAGGTACGGGTTATGTCACTCACATAGCAAGAAGACTCACAACCTCCATCCAGCAGCACCATTTCCCCATCCTGCAACAAAAGTATGATATGTCAAAGTAGGTGACCTTATGATTAAATTCTTTGTGTCTTTCATTTTATATATATATTTAAAAAGCTAATTTAAAGGAGACTAATCTTCTCTGGTTCCTTCTTATATGAAACAGCATCTCAATTTTTCAAATGAATTCACATTGACTCAAGGAAGTGGCCGTTGCATAGCAGTGCATAGGCCTTGGAACCACACCACTTAGGTTTGAATTACTAGGTGTACATAGCGCATCAGAAATGGTACTATTATCACTATTATGTTTAAAATTCCTATATAAGTTGGTATCCACGGCCTTATTCAAATACAATTACCCATAACCATTTAACTTTAGAATACCATTTTCCCTTTTGCTCCCCTTCAGAATACATGTGGGGAAAGAAGAAAACTTTGGGTTTATCTTTCTCTTATTACTTGTCATGTTATATTGAAATTATCTATTTGTGTCCTTGAAGACAGGGTACATCTTATTTATGTATAAATAAGCACACAAGTTGGCATGTAGTAGAGCAATGGTTTCAATGGGTATATATATTTAATAATGGCAACTTTCATAAATGGATGTTGGTTTTTGTTTTTGGCAAAATGACAGAATACATTTCTTGTTAGAAAACAACTAGATCTTGGATACAAATATATTTTATGAAAGGTTGACATTACATAATGTCAGAGATGCCTTAAAGACTTTTTTCTCTTGAAAAAAAGACACCCCAGAACTGAAACTAGAGCTGAGAGTAGTGACAAGGTAAGTGGTACAGTATATATAGAAAAGAAGATGTTGCCCTGAGGTCCTGCAGCAAAGAGTAGAGACAATGAGCCAGCAATTCTCACATTAATCCAGGATTCCCAAAGGGGATACAAGAGTCCCAGGTCATTAGGACCACTTATCTTTTGGCAAAAGCATATTCAAACAACTTCTGGAGGAAATTTCCCAAATTTGAGCTGGCATGATTTCCAAAAAATAACATCAAGTAAATAAATGTGAGCTTGCAACCAAAGGTTGTCAAGCACACGGGGTAGGCCACTGTACGTGAGAGTCAGCAGGAACAACATACACCAAATTTAGATCTTCCAGGACTTCAGGTAAAGGAATGATCAGATACAGAACAGCTATTATAAAATGTTTAAAGGAATAGGGAACAGAACCACAAAGATGAATAAGCAACAAGAGACAATTGAAAAGAACTACGCTGATTTGAAAGGAACCAGAAGGAAAGAAAAACTACTTCTGAAGTCAATCACTCAGTGGATGGCCAAAGAAGCAGATTAGATAGTGGAAGGGAAACTGGCTTCCTGAAGAGAGACATACCCAAGTCCCTAGAATATGAGAGAGAGAGAGAGAGACAAGGCAAATGTAAACATGAAAGTTAGCTTACTGGAAACACACATCACCTGAAATTGCTGAAGGAGTGAATAGAGGGAATATAGGAGAGACGATATCTATAGCAGTGTCTGAGAATTTCCTAGAACTGATGAGACACGAATGCAGATTTGGGAAGGGGAAGGTATCATAATGACTATATGTAAAAATAAATCATTCTTAGACACACAATAAAACCAAAAAATACCAAAGGAAAAGAAAACTTAAAAAAATTATTTATCTATTCATTTTTTTTTAGACAGAGCACACATATGCACAAATGGTGTGGGGAGGGGCAGAGTGAGAGAGAGAATCTTAAGCAGATTCCACACTGGGCACTGAGCCCAAGGGGGGCTTGATTTCAGGACTCTGAGATCATGACCTGAGTTGAAATCAAGAGTTGGATGCCCAAGGGACTAAGCTACCCAGGTGCACCACGAAAGGTAAGGAAATCTTAAAGTAGTCAAAGCAAAAAGAGAGTTCCCGTAAGGAATGATAATTAGTGTTGGGTTTTTTTTTAAAAGATTTTATTTATTTATTTGACACAGAGAGAGAGATCACAAGTAGGCAGAGAGGCAGGCAGAGAGGAGGAAGCAGGATCCCTGCTGAGCAGGGAGCCCGATGTGGGGCTCGATCCCAGGACCCTGAGATCATGACCTGAGCCGAAGGCAGAGGCTTTAACCCACTGAGCCACCCAGGCCCCATGTTTTTGTTTTAAGATATTATTTATCTGTGAGAGAGCGGCGGGGGAGGAGAGAGAGAGAACGCTTGAGCACAAGCATGAGCAGGGGGAGGGAGAAGCAGATTCCCTGCTGAGTAGGGAGCTCAAAGCCAGGCTGGACCCCAGGGCTCTGGGATCATCACCTGAGCCGAAGGGAGACGCTTAACTGAGCCACCCAGGCACCCCTTGTTTGTTTTTAATCTGCAACACTGAAAGTCAGAAGAAAGGGGAATAATGTTGATGACTGAAAAGAATCTAGGATAGTTTCCTTGGTATAGCCATCGTCAAGAACTGAGAATGAAATAAAGATATTTTGACTAAAGAAAAATAGAAAATTTTATCAGCCACAGACCTTCATCTAAAGGATTTTCTTCAGGTTGAAGGAAGCTGATCCACGGAGGGCCATCTAAGATGTCAGGAGGAAAGGGGAACATGCATGTAAATCTAAACAAACTCTGTTAGAAGAGTTCTGCTTTGGCCTGTTGCTGAGAGTTCAATATAGCTGTGGTTAGATACAGAAGCACAGGGCAGCCTGTTCTGATTACATTTCTACCAGATGCCCACTACCGAGTCCACACTAGAGCTCTCCCGGATGCCCCAGGGATGTACCCTACATTTCTCACAGCCTGTTGAGGACCTTGCCCAAAGACTTCACCAGAAAAAGCCCTTGTAAACTTTCAGATAACCAAAGCAAGACTATGACCTAGAAGTTCTCAGCTTATTTTCTCTAGGGGCAATTTATTTAATAATGGTAATACTCTTCTCTCCCTGTACGGCTACACTGGTGCTTATTCTCCAGTTTATTAAGAGTGGACAGTATATTATTTAGGAGTAGACACACTGGTAGTAAAATTATTTAGAAAAATAACAAAAATGATTAAAACAAAAGTCAAGATGGTAGGAGACAGAAAGGGGGATGTGTTTGAGCTTGCCCAGGGGACTACTAATGTTCTTCTCACCCTAGATGATATATAGTTATTCATTGGTTCTATTCATGGTAGATATATGGTTATTCATATTACTTTTAAACAGTACATTACATTTATTGTTTTTAATATATGACACATTTAATAAGTTAGGAAAACCTTGTGGAATATAATGAAAGTGAGAAATTTATCCTTAGACACTTACAGTAAAAAAAGAAGAAAGGATGAAAATTAATGACTTTAGCATCTGATTTTAGAAGCCAGAAAAAGAACAAGAGAGTAAACACAAAAAGTAGAAGGGTGAAATTAATAAAGACAAGGACCCAGTGTAATGAAATAATAAACAAAGATAAAACACCATTAATGACTTGAAAAGTTGGTTTTAGGGCGCCTGGGTGGCTCAGTGGGTTAAAGCCTCTGCTTTCGGCTCGGGTCATGATCTCAGGGTCCTGGGATCGAGGCCCGCATCGGGCTCTCTGCTCAGCAGGGAGCCTGCTTCCCCCCTCTCTATCTGCCTGCCTCTCTGCCTCCTTGTGATCTCTCTCCCGCTGTGAAATAAATAAATAAAATCTTTAAAAAAAAAAAAAGAAAAGTTGGTTTTACAAGAATAATAAAACCCAGCAAACCTCTGGTGAGATTTCTTTTTTTAGCCAGTTTTTGAGATTTAATGTATGCACAGTAAATGCACAGATCTTAAGTATATACAGTTAAGTCAGTTTTGTCAAATGCCTTCAGGCCCCTTCGCAGTCAATATTCCCATGAGAAGCAACCACTGATCTGATTTCTATTAACATAGATTAGTTTTGCCCATTTTAGAACTTCATAGAGATGGAATCATATAGTTCATAATTTTTTGTGTCTGGCTTACTCAGCATGATGCTTTGAGATCATTCACTGGTAATGCAGTGGTTTGTTCCACTTTATTTGAAGAATACCCCACACGGCAATTTCCTTATCTAATATCGTGGGGATGGACACTTGGTCTGTTAGTGGTGAACTTCATGTGAACATTCTTGTACAAGGCAACTTGTGGATCTATGTTTTAATTTTTCTTGAAAAATACCTATAAATGCATTTGCTGGTGCACAGAGTAAATGTATATTTACTTTATTATTTTTTATTATTTATTTATTTTTTAAATTTACTTGACAGAGAGAGAGAGATCACAAGTAGGCAGAGAGGCAGGCAGAGAGAGAGGAGGAAGCAGGCTCCCCGGTGAGCAGGGAGCCCGATGGGGACCTCGATCCCAGGACCCTGGGATCACGACCTGAGCCAAAGGCAGAGGCTTCAACCCATTGAGCCACACAGGCGCCCAGTGTATATTTACTTAAAAAAAAAAAAAAAAAAAAAGAGAAAAGGCATTGGTTTTGGGCTGTCCTTTCCCCTGTGGCCTCTGCTCTGGGTGAGTACCCTGGCCAACCTCCAGACATGTGTGGAGGGGACAGCTGTGGGCTTTGGACAGAGGCAGCCCCAGCACGACCTGAAAGTAGGGCATCCTTGGCCTTCCTGAGGAGAGAAAATCAGTGGCTGGTGGAAAGTTTCCGTATGGCATTCTCAGATGCCTTTACCTGAATGAGCAATCTGCCTCCATCAGGACCTCCGATGTCAGCCCTATGTGACACCAGGAAGGGATATTCCTGTGAATATACTGCAGGACATGTGGTGCTCTACAACGCTGACAACATTTACTGCATGTGGATGGTGTGCCAGAATTGGTAAACTCATCTACATATCTTAATCCTCTCAGCAGGCCTATAAGGTACTGCTGTTACTTGCCCAAGGTCACACAGTGGGTCCAGGAACTACTGTGGTGTTCAATTAATCTAGCTCCAAAGCTAGTCTTTGATTTGGAACTTTTAAGTATGGTGCCCCCAGGTCTTTCCAACTAATTCTAATAAATAATTGCTTGCCTTCTTCAATCAGAAAAAAAAAGAGAGAGAAAAGGCAAAAATATATCAAGAATGTAAAAGGTACATAACCATAATTATAAAAAATTAAAAGTAATTTAAAAAATTAGACAAAATGGTAGAAAAAATATAACCTATCAAACTGTCTCAGAAAAGTTAAGTATATATTGATATAATCACTTTGGAAATGTTTGGTATTTTCTACTAAAGTGTAAATTTGCTTACCTATATCCCATCAATTCCATTATTATGTGTGCCTTAGACAAACTATAACTTGTATACTAGGTATAACATACAAGAATGTTCACAGAACAGTGTTCATAATGGTAAAAACTTAGAAACTATATAAATGGCCACTTATGGATATTTATCACACTAATAAAACTGAGTTTTATAATATTTGCTAGTTCGTTTAAAAATAATAAACCTATTACATGTTAAGATAAATAACATTTTTTTTTTAAAGATTTTATTTATTCATTTGACACAGAGAGAGAGATTACAAGTAGGCAGAGAGGCAGGCAGAGAGAGAGGAGAGAGGAGGAAGCAGGCTCCCTGCTGAGCAGAGAGCCCGA
>LNAC01000097.1:286122-383064 GCA_002007465.1 Ailurus styani | reverse complement strand
CTTTTTTTTTTTTTTTTTAAAGATTTTATTTATTTATTTGACAGAGAGAGAGATTACAAGTAGGCAGAGAGGCAGGCAGAGGAAGGAGGGAGCAGGCTCCCTGCGGAGCAGAGAGCCCGATGCGGGGCTCGATCCCAGGACCCTGAGACCATGACCTGAGCCGAAGGCAGAGGCTTTAACCCACTGAGCCACCCAGGCGCCCATGTCTGGGTATTCTTATAAAAATGTATTTAACCTCAAAGACCACACTTTCGTTGCTGTTCTATACTACAACAATCAAAATGAACAAACTGCAGTGGTATGCAACAACATACTGTTATATGAAAAAGACATATTTCAAATATATAAAGTTCAAACATGACCAAAGCCAAACTATGTTAAACTATATTGTTTATTAGTAGTAAAATAAAATAAAAAGCAAAGAAATGAAAAAAAAAAAAAAGCAAAGAAATGATGACCATCAAAATCAGGAGAGTGGTTAACCCCCCAGGGATACAAGAAGTTATAAGTTATCACTAGGAAGAACCACGTGGTGGAAAAGCTTCTTAGGGGTGGAGAGATAGTAATGTCCTGTTTCAGGCATTCATAATTTTTTTTTCTGTAAAGGGCTAGATAGTACATATTTTTTACTTTGTGGACCATACTGTCTCTGGTGCAATTACTCAACTCTTGCCATTGTGGGAAGAAAGCAGGAACAACTGTATTCCAATAAAACTTTATTCACAAAACAAAGCGGCAGGCTAGATTTGGTGCAAAGAGCTTGCCAATACTTATTTTATTTGACATGGTAATGGTTACATGGGTGTCTACTTTATAATTACTCATTAAACTGTTCCTCAAAAAGAAAAAAAAAGAAACAAAAAGAATATATATCAAAGAAATTGAATGAGTAGTTAAAAAAAAGTTTACAAAGGAAAATATTAGGCCCGGATAGTTCTACAGGTATATTCCACCCAATTTTCAAAAAAAAAACCCCAACCATTAACTCAAATCATTTCACAATGTAAAAAGGAAACTACTCATTTTATGAGCTTAATTTGGACTTGATATGAAAATCAGAAAAAGACAGTATGAGAAAAATAAGGCAATCTCACTCATGAAAACAAATCAGAATATCCTAAAC
This sequence comes from Ailurus styani, assembly GCA_002007465.1. NCBI lineage: Eukaryota > Metazoa > Chordata > Mammalia > Carnivora > Ailuridae > Ailurus > Ailurus styani. The sequence goes on along the minus strand of LNAC01000097.1, from coordinate 381,941 downwards.
AACACATTAGCCAGTTGAAACTCGTAGTGCTAAAGATAAAAAAGATGCTTAATTTCACTGATAATTAAGGTAACAGAAATTAAGACCAGAATGAAATACTGTTTTATATCAATTAGAATGGCAGAAATTAGAAGTCTGATAACATCAGAGGATAGAGAGGATGTGGTCAACAGAATTACACACCACTGGTAGGAGTATAAATGGATACAAATAGTTGGGGAAAAAAAACTGTATTATCTTCTCACATTTATGAATTAAAAAAAGTTCCAAAAAACTACACACTGCTATGTGTAGTTATTATATACACATTGCTATGTATATAATTTTTATGTAGTTTACAAACAAGCAGAACTAATTTCTTTTTTTTTTTTTTACAAGCAGAACTAATTAATATTGTTTGGGGAATCATATATACGTGATACAACTACTTAAAAAAATCAAGGGAAGACAAAAATTTAGGATAACCAGTTAGTTACCTCTGGGAGGGAGGCAACAGGATAGCAAAGCATAAAGACACATAAGTAGATGCATGGAATTGGTAATGTTCTAGCTCTTGAGCTGAGTGATCAGTTCATGGGTATTCATTTAAAAATATTCTGTGTAATTGACATATTTGTCATATTTATTTTCCAGAAATTACTGAAAATTAAAACAGATAATTAAAAGTGGACTTCGGGTGCCTGGGTGGCTCAGCTGGTTAAGCGTCTGACTCTTGATCTCAGCTCAAGTCTTGATCTCAGGGTGCAAGTGCTGCACTGGGCTCCAGGCTGACAAAACCCCTTTCCCCATCTTTGGAAAAAAAAAAATAAGTGGACTTAATAAAGGCATATACAATTCTTGTATAGTCACTGGGGGAGGAAACTATTAAAGATAAGCTCCCTCACAGCTAATAATGTACTATTAAAATCTGTCTACTCCCAAAATATGCATGGCCTACTGTTGCCCAAGTCCTTTGAGATGGGGTGTTATTAAAAAATATTAGCAGAAAAAAAATGAGCAGTAGAATTCTCAGCTCTGCCTCAATGAGTTGCCTAATTTTTTGTCTATTTTCCTCATCTTTTGAACAGGTATTTTTTTTTTTTGAACAGGTATGTTAATAACTGGTCCTATCTCACAGTGCTAATGCGAGAATCAAATGAGATAATGTCTGTAAAATCATTTTATAAACAATAAAATGCTTTAGAAGCGGCACGACAGGAAGTGGCACTGAAGGGCATTTCGTGTACCTTGATGAGCTGATTATTCTTCACATAGTGCAAAGTGTTTGACCGATTACCTCCAGCGACCACGGGTGGGTAGGCTAAGATGTCTGCACCACGGGCCCGGCATTCAAATTCAAACTGAAAAACAAGAGCCAAGCATGACAGAAGACAGGATTTCCTCAGGGCTGTGCCAGTCCCTCCAACAAACAGCCCATCCCTCCATTCAGGTACTTCTTTTCTGTCATTACTGGAAAACAAGTTATCAAATCTAACCAAACTTCTTATACTGCAATTCCAGTCTATTTTCATTCTCCCCCCAATCCTGTTATATGACCTATTATTAAGTCTGCTCTTTCCTCTGAGTGCTCCAAATTTCCTATGATTTTCAAATTAAGTCCAGAAGAGAACACAGAAAACCTTCGATCAAGGCTGAGTACAGAAATATAGTCGAATAAAGTTCCTGTTTTTTATTCTTATTTAGATAAACACTAGAATACAATTTTCAGTTTTAACAACAGTTCTGCATTACTAATTTCAACTTTTCATATAGCTACCAACCTACATGCACTGGAAAAGTGAAAAAGGATGCTAGGTAAATGGTAAATTCTACTAATTTCAGTTTGTCCAAGGATGGAGCTGGAGACAGGCGAGCAGCTGCTGCTCTTTCCAGCACTACTCGGATTCTTCTTCTTCACATTTACTTAAACAGTATTCTGTGCTCACATTTGACTCAGTCTTTGTTCTTAATCTGTTCTGCTTTGCCATTTTCTTCATTTAATTGTAGCTCTGTGTATTTTAGATACATCTAATAAATTATCAGTGACATTTAAGAACCAAATCCTCTCCATTGATATCCTGGTCACTTACATGAAAGCCAACTGGATGCCATCTGCAAATCAATGAAATTACTTTGCTTACTATTTTTGCCTCCAAAAAAACCTTTCCAATCTTTTAAAGCTCACCTTGGCATAGAGAAAGCCTTCTTCCACAGGAGCCTTACTGGCAAACATGGTCTCTATGAAAGCCTATAAAGAGAATGAAGGATGAGCAATCTCATTTTAATTATGTTGCTTACTCAAACATTCAAAATACTGGAGCTCAAATGAAAAGCACCCTCCTCCCCAATTTTCTTGACCTGAAGTTGTGACTTTGTGCATATGGTAATAGGAAACTATTGCTTTCAGGACTATTTGACCAAAAACAAATTTAGTGGAAGGGTGACTCAATAATCACACTCAGAATATACATTGATATGCCAGAATAAGCTACATGGTAACACATTTGACATTTATGTAACAAAGTACCCCAGAAATGTATGAAATTATGAATTGAACCGTCCAGTCTACAGTAGGTTTCCCAACCTTGGCACTGTCAACACTTTGGACTACATAACTCTTTATAGGGTGCCAGCAGCACTCCCCAGCTGTGACAGTCAGATACTGCCAGATAGCCCTCGAAGGACAAAACCGCCCCAAGTCCAGAATCAGTTACATAGAGTATAAATACTTTATTTCTCTGTGATAGCCATTCCACACGTGTTTCCTTTTTTATGAATGTATGTGTTTATAATTCACCACTGTACTCTATTCCAAAAAGATTCTGAATAGTTTACATAGATATACAAAATACAACAAGATAGCATAAATTCATAGCAGAGTTAAACAAAAGCAAGGCTTAAGCGGAATGGAGCTCAAAAAACTAATAATGCATACCATGATGACTTTTGCGATTACTACGGCAACTATGGATGGGCCACAAATTTATCTGAGTTTTCTAGTAGCCCGTGTGAAAAGGAAACTGTCAGCTATATTTCCCACGTCTGTGGGAAAAAAACAAATCAGCTGCACAGGGATAGGATTATACGATTCTACAACTAGAAGGAATTTCTCTCGAGTTGTTATGTTCTAAGACTGAAGGCAACATGGGAAGGAATGTTTTTGGTAACATTTCTCCAAATACAAGGCAATGACATCACCATAAAGCCCAACTGAGGGAAAGCAAGTGGGCTGGCCATGGAAACAGCTGCGTGGCTTGCTCCTGTTCCCATTCTGATCCTTCCTCAAATGTTTCATCCTCAGAGAAGCCTTCCTGACCACCCCAGCTCACTCAGCACTTCTACCACACTTCATCCCCTTCCACTGCTTCCTTTTTCTTCACAGCATTTAATTCCAGCTGACTATACAGCATATTTATTTACTGTCTCTCCTCAACTAGAATGTACAATGAGGACAGGGACACACGGCAAGTCTGTGTTGCTCACCACTGTGTCTCTAAAACCTAGAACAGTATCTGGCACCATAGTAAATAATAAATATCTGCTGAATGAATTAGCAATTACAATGAAAGTTAAAGGATACTTAGTTACACACACACGTATATTGATAATTTGTTAGTGCTACATTTTTAGCATGAAGTGAAAGGAAAAAAAAAAAAAGGAAAAAGTGTGGCATCTCCACTGAGGCTCACTCACTTAAAAGAGGGATTTTTCTTTTCTTAGCTGCACCCTTTCTCTTTTTATTAATTTCCTTTCAAAACTTTACTAAACAGCACAGAGAAACTTTGTATGTACACACACACACACACACAGAGTCTCATATATGCCTTCATCCACTGATGGATATATGGGTTGTTTGCCTCTTTTGGCTATTGTGAATACCGCCCTGTGAACAAATGTTTGAGTACTTGTTTTTAATTCTTCTGGGTATATACCTAGGAGCAGAGTTGTTAGGTCACATGATAAATCTAGGTTTAAGTTTTTCAGAAACCTCCAAGCTATTTTCCACAGTGGCTAAACCATTTCACAATCTCACTGGTAATGTAAAAAGTTTCCAACTTTCCCACTTCCTTACCAACACTTGCTATTTTCCGTTTGTGTTTTAATTTTTTAAATTTATTTTTATGTTTTTATTTTAATCACCCAGTGCTAATCACTAATGCACTCTTTAATCACCTATTTCACTCATCCCCCCCCCCCCCCCCCCCCCCCACCTGCCTTCTGGTAACCATCAGTTTGTTCCCTATAGTTCTCTGTAGTTGAGAATCTGTTCCTTGGTTTGTCTCTTTTTTCCGCTTTGTTCATTTGCTTTGTTTCTTAAATTCCACATATGGGTGAAATTCATATGATATCTGTCTTTCTCTTATTTCACTTAGCATCATATCCTCTCTATCCATGTTGTTGCAGATAGCAAGATTTCACTTTTTAATGGCTAATATTCCATTTTATCTATCTATCTGTCTATCCATCCGTCCTACTCTTTATCCATTCATCAATCGATGGGCACTTGGGCTGCTTCCATATCTTGGCTATTGTAAATAATGTGGCTATAAACATAGGGGTGCACATACCCCTTTGAATTAGTGTTTTTGTATTTGCTGGGTAAATAACCAGTAGTGCAATTACTGGGTCATAGGACAGTTCTAGGTTTAACTTTTTGAGGAAACTCTCTACTGTTTTCCAGAATGGCTGCCCCAGTTTGTATTCCTACCAACAGTGCAAGAGGGTTCCTTTTTCTCCACATCTTCGCCAATACTTGTTGTTTCTTGTATTTTTTATTTTAGCCATTCTGACAGGTGTAATGTGATATCTCACTGTGCTTTGATTTGCATTTCCCTGATGATAAGTGATGATGAGCATCTTTTCACGTTTCTTTTGGTCATCTGTATGTCTTTGGAGCAATGTCTTCTGCCCTTTTTAAAATCAGATTATTGTTTTTTTGGGGTGTTGTGTAAGCTCTTTATATATTTTTGGATAGTTATGTTATGCCATTTGCAAATACCTCCTCCCATTCTGTAGGCTGCCTTTTAGTTTTGTTGACTGTTTCCTTCACTGTGCAGAAGTTTTTTATTTTGATGTAGTCCCAACAGTTTTATTTTTGCTTTTGTTTCCCTTGTCTCAGGGGATCTATTTTTTTTTTTTTTGAGAGCATGTGCACTCATGTGCACGAGTGGTGCAGTGGTGGGGGGAGGCAGAGGGAGAGAGAGAATCTTAAGCAGGCTACATGCCCAGTGGGGAGCCTGACATGGGGCTTGATCTCCTGACCCTGAGATCATGACCCTAGCAGAAATCAAGAGCTGGATGCTCAGCTGCCTGAGCCACCCAAACGCTCCACAGGGGACCTAATTAGAAAAAAGCTGCTACAGCCAATGTCAGAGAAATCACTGCCTATGCTCTCTCCAAGGATTTTTATGGTTTCATGCCTTACACTTAGGCCTTTAATGTATTTTGAGTTTATGTTTGTGTGTGGTGTAAGGAATTGGCCTAGCTTCATTCTTTTGCATGTTGGTTTAGTTTTCCCAGCACGATTTTATTTAAGAGACTGTCTTTTCCCCATTCAATATTCTTTCTTGCTTTGTCAGGATTAATTGACCGTATGAGCATGGGTTTATTTCTGGGCTCTCTATTCTATTCCATTGATCTATGAGTCTATTTTTGTGCCAGTACAATACTGTTTTGATGACTACAGCTTTGAAATAACTTGCAGCCCAGAACTGTGATACCTCTAGCTTAGCTTTTCTTTTTCAAGATTGCTTTGGTTATTTGGGGGCTTTTGTGGTTCCATACAAATTTTAGGATTGTTTGTTCTAGTTCTGTGATAAATGCTGTTGGTATTGTGATAGGGGTTGTATTAAATGTGTAGATTGCTTAGGGCAGTATAGGTATTTTAATACTATTTGTTCTTCCAACCCATGAGCATGGAATGTCTTTCCATTTCTCTGTGTTTGATTTCTTTCATCAGTGTTTTATAGTTTTCAGAGTACAGGTCTTTCACCTCTTTGGTTAGGTTTATTCTTAGCCATCTCATTATTTTTGGTACAATTGTAAATGGGATTATTTTCTTAATCTTTTTTTCTGCTGCTTCATTACTGGTGTATAAAAATGCAACAGATTTCTATAGATTGATTTTGTATCCTGCAACTTCACTGAATTCGTTTATCAGTTCTTAGAGGTTTTTAGTGGTTTTTCGGGTTTTCTATATGTATTATCATGTCATCTGCAAATAGTGAAAGTTTTACTTCTTCCTTTCCAATCTGGATACATTTTATTGCTTTTTTTCTTTGATTGCTTTGGTTATGACTTCCAGTACTATGCTGAATAAAAGTGTGAGTGGGGATATCCATGTCTTGTTTCTGACCTTAGGGGAAAGGCTCTGTTTCTTCCCATTGAACATGATGCCAGCGGGTTTTTCACACATAGCCTTTATTATGTTGAGATATGTTCCCTCTAAACTTACTTTGTTGAGGGTTTTATCATGGACCAATGCTGCACTTTGTCAAATGCTTTTTCTGTATCTACTGAAATGATCATATAGTTCTTATCCTTTGCCTTTTTGATGTGATGTATCACAATGATTGATTTGCAACAATTAACCCACCCTTGCAACCCGGGGGGAAAAATCTCACTAGATTGTGGTGAATGACTTTTTTTTAATGTATTGCTGCATTCGGTTTGCTTGTAATTTGTTGAGGATGTTTACATCTATGTTCATCAAAGATATTGACCTGTAGTTCTCTTTTATTGTGGGGTCTTTATCTGGTTTTGGTATCAGGGTAATGCTGGCCTCATAGCATGAATTTGGAAGTTTACCTTCCTTTTCTATTTTCTGGAATAGTTTGGGAAGAATAGGCATTTCTGTTGATTTTCTGGTTCTGAATTTTTGTTTGCTGGGAGTTTTTTGAATACTGATTAAATTTCTTTTCTGGTAGTGGGTCTGTTCAAATTTCTATTTCTTCCTGTTTTAGTTTTTGGTAGATTATATGTTTCTAGGAATTTATTCATTTCTTCTACCTTGTCCGATTTGTTGGCATATAGTTTTTATTTTTTATTTTTTAAAGATTTTTATTTATTTATTTCACAGAGGGAGAGAGATCACAAGGAGGCAGAGAGGCAGGCAGAGAAAGAGAGGGGGAAGCAGGCTCCCCAATGAGCAGGGAGCCCGATGCAGGCCTCGATCCCAGGACCCTGAGATCATGATCTGAGCCGAAAGCAGAGGCTTTAACCCATTGAGCCACCCAGGCGCCCGGCATATAGTTTTTAATAATATTCTCTTATAATTGTTCGTATTTCTGTGGTGTTTGTTACTTCTACTCTTTCATTTGTGATTTCATTTATCTGGGTCCTTTTTTTTTTTTTGAGGAGTCTGGATAGAGGTTTATCAATTTTAATGGTTTTTTTTTTCAAAGAGCCAGCTTTTGGTTTTAGGATCTATTGTTTTTTTATATTCCACATCATTTACTTCTGCTGTAATCTTTATTTCCTTCCTTCTGCTGGTTTTAGGCTTTGTTTGTTTTTCTAGTTCTTTTAGGAGTAAGGTTGGGTTGTTTGAGATTTTTTTCTTGCTTCTTGAGGTAGGCCTGTATTGCTATAAAGCTTCCCTATTAGGACTGGTTTTGCTGCATCTCGAAGGTTTTGAAATGTTGTGCTTTCATTTTCATTTGTTTCCACGTGCTTTTTTAATTTCTTCTTTTATTTCCTGGTTGATCCATTCATTGTTTAGTAGCATGTTATTTAACCTCAAATGTATTCGTGGTCTTTCCAGATTTTTTCTTGTGGTTGACTTCTGGCTTCATAGTGTTGTGGTCAGAAAATACGCATGGTATAAGTTTGATCTTTTGGAATTTGTTGAGGTTTGTTTTGTGACCTTATATGTGTTCTATTCTGGAGAGTATTCCAGAATATTGAAAAGAATGCACTGAAAAGAATGTGTCTTCTTCTGTCTTAGGATGGAATGTTGTGAATATAACTGCTAAATCCATCTCGTCCAGTATGTCCTTCAAAGCATTGTTTCCTTGTTGATTTTCTGTTTAGATGATCTTCCCATTAATGTAAGTGGGGTGTTAAAGTCCCCTACTCTTATTATGTTATTACTGATTAATCCTTTTATGTTTGTTATTAACTTTTTTTTATATATTTGGGTGCTCCCATGTTGGGTGCATAATTATTTAAAATTGTTGTATCTTCTTGCTGGATTGTCCCCTTCATTATATGTGTACTTCTTTGTCTTAAAGTCTATTTTGTCTGATACAAGTGTTGCTACTCTGGTTTTTTTTTTTTTTTAAGATTTTATTTATTTATTTGAGAGAGAGAAAGAGAGAAGCAGGCTTGCTACTGAGCAGGGAGCCCTATGCAGGGCTCGATTCCAGGAACATGGGATCATGACCTGAGCTGAAGGCAGATACTTAAGGACTGAGCCACCCAGGTGTCCCTACTCCAGCTTTCTTTTATAACCATTTGCATAATAAATGTTTCTCCATCCCCTCACTTACAATATGCAGGTGTCTTTAGGTCTAAAATGAGTCTCTGTAGACTAGAGATGGTCTATAGACTGTAGATATAGACGGGTCTTGTGTTTTTACCCATTTTGTCACCCTATGTCTTTTGATTGGAGTGTTTAGTCCATTTACACTCACAGTAATTACTGGTAGATTAACTGCCATTTTATTACTTGCTTTATGGTTGTTTCCGATGATTTTCTCTGATCCTTTCTTGTCTTTCTCTCTTTCATGGTTTGCTGGTTTTCCTTAGTGATATATTTGGATTTCTTTCTCTTTATTCTTTGCATATTTATCAGTGGTTCCTAATTTGTGGTTACCATTAGGTTTGTATATAACATCTTCTGCATATAGCAGTCTATATTACGTTGATGGTTGTTGAAGTTGGAACCCATTCTTTACTCCTCTCCTCCCCATGTTGTAGGTATATGGTGTCCTATTTGACATTTTTTTATTTTCTGAGCTCCCTGGCTGATTTTTAACAGAAATAGTCATTTTTACCACTTTGGGTTTCCTACCTTCATATTGTCATTTTTGGGCTTTCTTTTCCACTCAGAGTCCCCTTTAATATTTCTTGCAGGGCTGGTTTAGTAGTCATGAACCCCTTCAGTTTCTGTTTGTCTGGGAAACTCTCTTTCCTTCTATTCTGAAGATACCTTCACTGGATAAGAGTATTCTTGGCTGCAAGTTTTTCCTATTCAGCACTTTGAATATATCATGCCACTCCTTTGGCTTGGAAAGTTTCTGCTGAAAAATATGATGGCTTTATGGGGTTTCCTTTGTATGTAACTGTCTTCTTTTGTTTTACTGCTTTTAGTATTTTTTTTATCATTGTATTTTGCCATTTATTTACTTATTACTTAACGTTTATTTATTTAAGCAATCTCTACACCCAATGTTGGGCTCTAACTCATGACCCTGAGATCAAGAGCTGCAAGCTCTACCAACTGAGCCAGCCAGATGCTTCTGTATTTTGCCATTTTAATTACAATATGTCTTGGTGTGGATCTGCTTTTGTTGGTTTTGTTGGGGGTTTTCTGTGCCTCCTGGATCTGGATAGGTTTCCTCTCCCAGATTAGGGAAGTTTTCAGCTAATATTTCTTCAAATAGATTCTCTGTCCCCTTTTCTCTCTCTTCTTCTTCTGGGACTCCTATAATATGAATGTTGTTATATTTGATGAAGTCACTGAGTTCCCTCAGTCTACTCTCATTTTGCATAATTCTTTTTTCTCCCTTTTGTTTATCTTGATTACTTTCCATTACTTTATCTTCTAGGTCATCAATTTGTTTCTGTTTCTTCCAGCCTGCTATTCATTTCATCAAGCATGTTTCTCATTTTATTTATTGAGCCCTTTATCTCTGCTATATTATTCCTTATCTCTGGGTTAACAGTCTCACTGATGTCCTCCATTCTTTTATCAAGTCCAGTGAGTAACCTTATGTTCATTGCTTTATTTTTTTTTTTAAAGATTTTATTTATTTATTTGACACAGAGAGAAATCACAAGTAGGCAGAGAGGCAGGCAGAGAGAGGGGGGAGGAAGCAGGCTCCCTGTGGAGCAGAGAGCCCGATGCGGGCCTCGATCCCAGGACGCTGAGATCATGACCTGAGCCGAAAGCAGAGGCTTCAACCCACTGAGCCACCCAGGCGCCCATGTTCATTGCTTTAAATTCTCCATCAGGCATGTTACTTACATCTGTTTTGTTTGTAACCCTCTGGCCATGGTCTTGTCCTGTTCTTTCATTTAGGGCAAATTCCTCTGTCATTTCATTTTGTCTAGCTCTCTGTACCTGTTTCTGTATGTTAGAAGGGTCAGGTACATCTCCTGTTCTTGAGGGTAATGGTTTTATGACAAAGAGGTCCTGTATTGCCCTGCAATGTAGTGTCCCCTGTTCCCCAGGGCCTGGTGCTTCTGGGAGTAACTCCCGATGTGTGGTGCTTACACCCTGCTGTTGTGTCCTATTTATCCTTCAGGCCAGTTGTCTTCAGGGGCTCTCTCTGCTTTTTGTGAGCAGCGTCTGGTCCCTGGCCTGAATATGGTGCATTTCAATGAAGTGTGCTCTGGTTTGCTTGTGAAATGAGACCTATTGCTGCTGCCACTGGAACCAAGGCCATATAAAACTTCCAGACTGGCAGACATGGTGTTGGCAGGGGTTTGGGCCAGTCTTCTGGGGGAGGGGGCCCAATGAGCTGGGACTGAGGGAAGTGTGAGTGGGAGGGCAGTTCCACCAGAGCACTAGGGGGTGGGGCTTGGTAAGCAAGTTCGGTAGCAAGTGTTGACACTGTGCTGACTCTCATAGGTGTCCCTATGCTTATGCTGAAGGGTGGGGGAAAGAAATGGAGCCTGCCAGATCCTTTGTTCCCAGAGGGATCTCTCCATGATTGCTGCCTCTCTGGGACATGCTCTGAGATGAGCAACTAACCTCCCATCCAGAGTGTGTGCCCCAGATGCTCTTCAGATAGCTGTTTCCATGCTGTATGTCCATAGGCTGTTTGCTCTGCCTTTTCTCCAAGAACAACCCCAATGTCCTCTGAGCTCTCCCAGAGCCAAGTAGGCTAACCTTTTGAACTTCAGGCTTTAAGCCCTGCTGGTTGTAAGAACTCATAAAATTTGGGCCCTCTTGCTTTCCAAGCCAATTGCAATGGGGATTTGTTTTTAGTTGTATTTGTAGGATGAAGTGAGCCTAGGGTTCTCCTATTCCACCAACATCTTCCCCTCCTGTGTGCTTTGTTTTTTAATTATAGTCATCTTACTGGGTATGAAGTGGTATCTCATTTTGGTTTTGATTTGCACTTTCCTAACAGTGAATGATATTAAGCACCTCTTCATGTGCTTATCGGTCATCTGTACATCTTTCTTGGGGAAATGCCCATTTAAGTCCTCTGCTCATTTTTTAAAAAAGATTATTTACTTATTTGAGAGACAGAGAGAGAGCATGACTGGTGGGTAGGGGCAGAGGGAGAGCGAGAAGCAGGCTCCCTGCTCAGCAGGGAACCCGACTTGGGGCTCAATCCCAGGACCCTGGTATTGTGACCTGAGCCGAAGGCAGACGTTTAAATGACTAAGCCATTCAGGCGCCCCCTCTACCCATTTTTAAACTGGGTTGACTTTTTGTTTTTGAGTTGCAGGAGTTCTTTACATATTCTGGATATTAGACCTTTATCGTATACATGATTTGCAAATATTTTCTCCTATTCTGTAGGCTGTCTTTTCACTTTTTCGATAGTGTTGTCTGATTGATGCACCGAAGTTTTTAATTTTGATGAAGTCAAATTTATCTGTTTTTCTTGTGTTGCTTATTTTGGTGTCATATCTAAGAATCCATTGTGAAATTAAAGGTCATGAAGATTCACCTCTATGTTTCTACTAAGAATTTTATAGTTTTAGTTCTTAAGTTTAGGTCTTTGATCCATTTTGAGTGAAGTTTTGTATATGGTGTGAGGTAGGGATCCAACATCATTCTTTTGCATGTGGATATTCAGTTGTTTTAGCATATCTGAATTATTCTTAATTAAGTACATAGTTAAAGCATTATTTTGAAAGAAAAAGAACGATTCTGATATAGAGGATGAAAATGCTACTATGAGCTTGGGTAACTGCCAAGCCATCCTTGGTTTGAATTAGCACTGGCATTGAAATCAGTGGAATCAGGAAATGATAAAACCTGAATTTTAGCAGCTAGCAAAACAGACTGCAAGGGAAAAGCAAATCAATGGCAGTTCTGTTAAAAACTCTGTGGTGCTGTTTACTGCTTTGCTGAAAGCTAGCTGACTCTCCAGAAGAGTTTCACCTTCATGGCCGGCAGGTGAAGCTCTAGCCAAAGGAACTCAGGCCACTTTAATTTTTTGATAAATCAGTTGAGACACACTATAACTCACTCAAGTAGGGCAAACTGATGATGGAGGACAAAAGATCATGAAAGGGATTATTCAGTGAAGGAAATGAGCCATTCTTCAGTTTTAGACACAACAACCTGACTAATTCTTTTTTTAAAAAATGGCTCCTGAGAATTTTATATCAGGGAGCAGTATCTCCGGCTTTAAACACTAATGAGGGTAGGGAAATGTTAGGGCTCACTGTGGTTCACATGACAATTCTTAGTTTACTAGAATGGATTAAGGGAGGGAGGAGTCCAACATAGAAGAGCAATTGCCCTGCCTCTCTCTTGTTATATAAATGGTCACTGCCTCCTGAAGCTGTATCAATGCTGTGGATGCAGGTAGTAACCGCACTGGCTATCTGATGAAGGAAATGAACACCCTTGTGGAATGCTCCTTACTCAGGTTATGACTGACACTGTAATAAAGGATTTCATGTATGACTTTGTTGTTGGACCCCAGGAAGATGTAAAAAGATAGTTTTAGATCTTTAATCTCAACTTCCTCCTACAGATAATAAAAAAATAATAATGAGTTTAGGATTTCACAGGAGAAATAAAATCCAGTAAGAAAGAGGACATGCAAAAGAACAAAATTAGGCCCTTTTTGTTGTTGAGTTGTAAGAGTTCTTTATATGTTCTGGATATTAGATTGTTATCAAATATAGATTTGCAAATATTTCTCATTTATAAGTTATCTTTTTTACTCCCCTGATAGTGTTTTTTGATGCATGGAAGTTTTTAATTTTGATGAAGTCCAATTTGTCTATTTTTCTGTTGTTTTTGTTGTTAGTATTGCTTTTGGTGTCATATCTAAGAATCCATTGCCAAATCCAAGGTCATGAAGATTTACCCACGTTTCTGCTAAGAAACACGTACAAAAATTAACTAAAAAAATGGATCAAAGACCAAAACATAAGAGCTAAAACTATAAAAATCTTAGAGGAAAACATAGGGGAAAAACTTCATGACCTTGGATTTGGCAATAATTTTTTTTTTGATATGACACCAAAAGCATAGGCAACACAAGAAAAAACTGCTAAAAATTGTATGATTCTACTAGGCAAGTTCATAGTAGGCTTGAGATTACCAGGCGCTGGATGGAGGGGAAATGGGAGTTATTGTCTAATGATTACAGAGTTTCTATCTGAGACGATGAAAAAGTTCTGGAAATAGATGATGGTGCTGGTTGCACAATAATGTGAATGTACTTAATGCCACTGAGTTGTACACTTGAAAATGGTTAAAATTATAAATTTTATGTTCTATAAATTTTACAACCAAAAAACAGCAAATGGAAAGAAAAGAAAGGGGCAAATTCAGATCCTAAAATAATTCAGTTTTTTATGTTTAATTAAAAATGAAATAAAAAGGCAGAAACTGAAGAGTGCCAAGCTTTGATAATTTTATAGTAAGGCAGAGAATTGGCAACTGCCTCAAACTTCTCAGGGTATATAAATCCCAAGGCAGATATACTCAATTTATCTGAGTTTAGAGGAATTTTAGAGAGAAAAAAGATTCCAATGAGTCACTATCATTTGATGTCAAAACACTGGCTTTTAATATAAAGATAATAATGGAAAAAAAAGATCACTATGCTTCATATCATGCCAGATCATCTGTGGCAGGGAACTCAAGACATTTTACAAATGTGTGAGTGAATGGCTGGAAGTGGAGAAGAAACTCTTTTAGATCTACTGAATACGGAACACAGTATGCAGTACTGCCTGGGGCTGCAAACGAACCCCTTAGAGATGACAGAATTAATTCAAGGGAATGTGGGGATGCTATTGTGAAAAGAATAAAAATTAAAGTCTGTTTAGAAGCTGGAATGTTCCATAAAAAGAGGATACTGTGATGTCTCCCTAACCTGACTGTATAATTGATATGAGTATAATGTTTGCATAAAAATTCCTCCCCCTACTGGGTAATAAGAAAAAATGAGTAACTTGGATCCTCCCTTCATCTAGCACTCCTCAGACATGCATCATGGGAGCCTTTATAATTAACCTAAGCCAATTCAACTAGTAAATTTGAAACATTATTGGATACTTGGAAGGCAATAAGAAATTACTATCCTAAATAAAAAAATGTCAGATACAAGTATATTAGTGTCCATAAACTAACTGAAATAGGCCAGTGTGGCCAATGAGAAAGACTGATGAATCAGGTCACAAACAGTAGACTACAGGGGGCTCAATAAAACCATACCCTGAAGAGCCTCAGCTGTCTCCAGTACAGTCCAGACTATTCAACTTATACAAGCTAAAGGTGACTGGTATTCTCTACTGATCTGGCTAATGCAGTTTTCTCCTTAACAATCACCAATGAGAGCCAACAACAATTTGCGTTCATGTGGATTGGTTTACAATATACAGTATTACCTCAAAAATATTAACTCTTCTGAATATTGTCACAATCTGATGAGGCAGGACCGAGATCTAATATAGCTGGACAATACAATATATTGATGATATTATTAATTTCTTTTTATTTTCCCTTTATTTTATTTCTTAAAATAGGCTCCAGGCCAAGCGTGGAGCCCAGTGTGGGGCTTGAATTCATGCCCAGAAGATCAAGACCTGGGCTGAGATCAAGAGTCAGTTGCTTAACTGACTGAGCCACCCAGGCACCCCAGTATTATTATTTTCATCTGAAACTCCAGATCAAGTTATAAGCGACTTTCCTAAAATAAATAAATAAATAAAAAATAAAAATAAATAAAAGCGACTTTCCTAAGGTCATAAGTCATATAACTGACTGGGGATGACTGATTAACCTTGCTAGAAATCCAGGGCTCCACAAAGACTATGGAATTTTGGGAGATTACATGGGTTGGAACAATCTGTGACATATCATAGACCACTAGGAATAAATTGTTATCAGTTCCTGACCCTCACATCAAAGAGGTTCAACAATACCTACTGCACATATTTGGTTTTTAGAGAAACCATACTTCACTTAAGGATGTTGTTGGCCCCAATTCATAAAATCACAATGAAAAAGGCCTTATTTGATTAGGGCCCTTAACAAAAAAAGCCTTCTTAGAACTGCAGAAGGCTATGGCTTAAGCTATTATGTTAGGACCATATGCTCCTCACACTGAAATGATACTAGAAAGTGTCANTAAATTGTTATCAGTTCCTGACCCTCACATCAAAGAGGTTCAACAATACCTACTGCACATATTTGGTTTTTAGAGAAACCATACTTCACTTAAGGATGTTGTTGGCCCCAATTCATAAAATCACAATGAAAAAGGCCTTATTTGATTAGGGCCCTTAACAAAAAAAGCCTTCTTAGAACTGCAGAAGGCTATGGCTTAAGCTATTATGTTAGGACCATATGCTCCTCACACTGAAATGATACTAGAAAGTGTCAGCTACTGCACTCATACCAACGGGAATTTCCAGCAAAAGCCATAATCATTACTCCAAGATGACCCCTGGCTTTGATATTAAGACATCAGATGCTGCTTTCCACTCTTTGTCTTTTGAAAGACAGTTGCTGATTTATTTGGGGGCACTTGCTGAGATTGTCCCAATAACTAAAAGACTTACAAGAGCAAATTAAGACCTGAAATACATATTATATCATTGCTGATGTCAGAAAAACATTCCAATAATGCCCAAAAAAGTTTCATCATGAAATGGAAATACATTATATAAAGCATGCTACCAGGGGATGGGACAGACTCATATTTATGAGCCTTTTTTCCCTTCCTTGCCTATGAGCCTTCTTTTCCTTCTCTTCTTTCAACCAATTGCCCAAGGATGCCAGGTAACTGGTCTGGTTCACAGCAGTTTCAGAAATTGAGAGTAGTTCTATATGGAAAGCAGGGGCTCTGAGCCCAGCAGAAGGTAAAATCCTCATGGAAGAAGGTAATAACAAGTTGGTCCACTGAGTTGAATTACATGCTGTGTTCTTACCTGTGATAAAACTAGATACAAATAATAGTATTGCTATTTGGGTAAATACTGATCCTAGGCTGTTGCCAATTGCCTTGCAATTGGTCTAACAAGTGGATTCTAAAAAAAGCCCCACAAGTGAGGCCACTGCTCTTTGGAAATCTCTATGAAAAATCATCTTTTTTTGTTGTTAAGATTTTATTTATTCATTTGCGAGAAAGTGAATGAGAGTGAGAGAGAGAGAGTGCATGAGCAGGGTGGGGAGGGGTAGAGGGAGAAGCAGACTTACCGCTGAGCAGGGAGCCAGAGGGACTTGATCTCAGGACCCTGGGATCATAACCTGAGCCGAAGGCAGACACTTAACTGACTGAACCACCCAGGTGCCCCTCTGTGGAAATTCTGAGGGCAAATCAAAGCAGACCACTATGATGCTTACCAAAGAAACCCAATGCCAGGGTTTGAAGGTAACTGCAATCAATAAATTGATGGCTTAGTAAGTTCTCCTGAAATGGCAGTAGAGGTCCATGAAATGAATGGGACATGGAGGAACTCAAGCCAGGCAGCAATGCACAAAATAATGACACAGACCACTGGCCTCCACTGAAGCTCAAAAAATTGCCTTGGTTGCCAATGGTACAGTCCCATTTTTCTATACTTATCCAATCAGTCCCCCTATTATTGTAAATGGACTAACCAGAAAATTCTACTTCAGAGGTAAAGGTGTGGGTTAAAATTAGTGATGAAAGAAGGAAGAAAGGCCAGATTGTTGCTGAGGGGAAGGGAGCCAATAAATGAGTGCCATAAAAGGGAAAATCTAACATAATTTTGGTGCCTAAAGAGATGCTTAAAGCAAGAAAATAAAATTTTCTCTTAGCTTTGATTCAGAAGCCTATTGGGGCAAAGGACTCTGATGGAGTCTCCTTTTCTGAAGAGCCAAAAAGAGAGCTGAACAATAGCTAACCTAACAAACAGGAAGTGATAGGTCACTTCCCAGAGTGACAAAGGTCCTTAAAACGGATGAAGAAATAAACGGGAGCTCTGTCAACAATGCAAATGCTTTTTGATTCTCATTTCATAAGATGGATCTACTATAGAGGAGCTGTGCTGGGAAGGAACCCTATGGAAAATGTTTAACGGGCTGAATTTGAAAAACACTGACTAATAATCTAAAAGAACATCATGTGCCATTAATCATGATGACAGTTTAAAAAAGATACCAGAGGGGTGCCTGGGTGGCTCAGTTGGCTAAGCCTCTGCCTTTGGCTCAGGTCACGATCTCAGGGTGGCTTCCTGCTCAGCGGGGAATCTGCTTTTCTCTCTCCCAACCCCCCCACGGCTCATGTTCACTCTCTCAGTCTCAAATAAATAAATAAAATCTTCAAATAAATAAAAACATACTAGAATATGGTGGTAGAAGATGATCTAATGCATATCCCTATATAACATATACAATGTTATCTAATGCATATACCAAAATTATATTATGTATAAAAATAGCTATTTGTCCTGTTATTGTGGGTAATCAGGCAAAAGGATGAGGAACAATTGGGACACTTGGAACCCTGATTAAGGATAAGAAGTAGGTATAACTTGGCGGGCCCACATTCCTGAGAATTCTGCAATTTGTTTGGTTAAGGAAGTGCTACGAAACACTCAAACCAAAGTCTGTAAGGAGTGATTACTACTCACGTGATCTAAGCCTGGGGGAATTAACATTTTTGAAGTACCAAATGTATTTCCTAATTGTACAAAGGCAGTTAGTATTCAATGACAACATGGCTGCTGTTGGCCCATTTGAAATAAGAGAGCTTTAGGGGAATTAGGAGCTGTTTAGGAGTATTTGGTCAGGCCAATTTGTTTTGTTTTGTTGTAAAGATTTATTTATTTTGAGAGCGAGAGAGAGCACATGAGTGCACAGGGCAGGGGGTGGAGGGGCGGCAGAGGGGAAGAATCCCTCAAGCAGACTCCCCATGGAGCACAGAGCTTGATCCAAAAACCCATGAGATCAGGACCCTAGCTGAAACCAAGAGTCAGATGCTCAACGGACTGCGCCACCCAGGCACCCAGGCATATTTGCTGCTGTTGTTGTTTTTTAAAGATTTTATTTATTTGAGACACTGAGCATGAGTGGGGGAGGGGCAGAGAGAGGAGAAGCAGACTCCGCACTGAGCAGGGAGCCTGACATGGCACTCGATCCCAGGACCCCGGGATCATGACCTGAGCTGGAGACAGAGGCTTAACCAACGGAGCCACCCAGATGCCCTGAGATATTTGTTTTTAATGAGGAAAGACATACTGCTGAAAAAGACCTACTAAGGGGTGCCTGGGTAGGTTAGTTGGTTAAGCAACCAAGTCTTGGTTTCAGCTCAGGTCATATTATCAGGGTTGTGAGATCATGCCCCAGTACTGGACAAATTTTAAACAGGACAAGAGTGCTTTCTATAGTAAATTAATGGGTTCTGCTGCAGGTTTCTTCTTACTAGAAACCAGTATCTGTTAAACCATGTAACTTGGCTATGTTCTCAAGATGTTTTGAATCCTGAAAAAACAGACATGGCCTCTGATCTATATTCTATGAGAAATAATATATTGTACATAAGAAAAGATAGATTGTAGGGATGCCTGGCTGGCTCAATCAGTGGAGCCTACAGCTCTTGGTCTTGAGGTTGTGAGTTCAAGTCCCATGTTGGGTGTAGATATTACTTAACCAAAAAAAAAAAAAAGGTAGATTGTGTTGGGGAGGACAAAATAATTACACCATGATGGCATGCCTGGGTGGCTCAGTGAGCTGAGCATCTGACTTTGGATCAGGTTATGATCATGAGGTCCTGGGATTGAGCCCGGCATATAGCCCCGCTCAGTGGGGGTCTGCTTCTCCCTCTCCCTCTGCCCACCCTCACCCCTGCTCATGCTCTCTTTCTTTCAAAAATAAATAAAATCTTAAAAAAAAATTACATCATGATTTTTTTTGAGAGCGAGACAGAGTGAGTATGCATGCACACAAGAGTGGGAGAGAAGGGGCAAAGGAGAGAGAAAACCTTAAGCAGACCTCAATCTCATGATCCTGAGATCATGACCTGAGTGGAAACCCAAGAGTTAGATGCTTAACCGACTAAGCCACTCAAGCACCCCTCTACTATGATTTTCTGACTTATACTGTAACTACAATGGTTAACTGCTATATGGTATAACATGGAGGCATAAATAAAATTGATACTGTAGATATTAATAAAAGGATGATATTGATATTAATGATCAAATATAGTTAGAAGACTGAATTAAAGCTATCTTAGGACATTATTCCTGTGGAGGAGAACTGGTCTGAGAAATATTTAGAGTTGATTAATGATATATTAATAATTCAACAGATGTGTAGGATAAGGAGCAGACACTTACAGGTCCAAGAAGCAAATGAACTGCATAGTTACAAAAACATGGGAAAGTATAAATGGATGGCTCAGCTATCTGTTTAAATCCATACCAACCCCACACTGGATACTGTAAATGTTTGGATTGTGCATGTACATTTTGATTATCTATCTGATTATGAGATAGTGTAAGGCGAGTAAATGATATCACACTAAGGATTACTGTTTTATTAGAAATAAAACTTGACAATGGGTTATGGGGGTGGACTGCTCTGTGTGCATTAATTCCTGAAATTAGCTTGAGCTGTTTTGCTAAATTCCTGCAAGGCACTGGCTTTGGTAAAGGCATAGCATGAAACATACTCATTAAAAGTGTTGTGAGGGTAATAAACACATGAAAAGATGCTCAACATCACAAACCATTAGGAAAATGCAAATCAAAACCACAGTCAGATACTTTTTCATATACTAGAATGGCTATTATCAAAAAACAGAAAACAAGTATTGGCATGGATATGAAAAATTGGAACCCTGTCCATTGCCAGTGGGAATGTAAAATGGTACAGGTACTAGGAAAACCAGTATGGTGGTTCCTCACAATATTGAACACAGAATGACTATTTGATCTACTAGGTCTACTTCTGGGTATATATCCAAAAGAAATGAAAGTAGGGTTTTGAAAAGCAGAATGTGCATAGCAGAATTATTCACAATACCTAAAGACAGAAACAACCCAAATGTTCATCAACACATGAACAGGTAAAATGTTGCATATACATAAAATGGCATATTATTCAGTCTTAAAAAGAAGAAAAATTCAGGGGTGCCTAGGTGGCTCAGTCGTTAAGCATCTGCCTTCACCTCAGGTCATGATCCCAGGGTCCTGGGATCCAGCCCCACATCAGGCTCCCTGCTCAGCGGGGAGCCTGCTTTTCCCTCTCCCACTCCCCCTGCTTGTGTTCCCTCTCTCGCTGTGTCTCTCTCTATCAAATAAATAAATAAAATCTTAAAAAGAAGAAACAAAAGAAAGGGAATTTCTGACACAGAATTTCTGATTTAGCATGGTTAAATCCTAGAGACATTTTGCTTGATGAAATAAATCAGAAATAAAATAATAAAGATTGTATGACTCCACTTAAATGAGGTGCCTAAAGTAATGAAATTATAGACTCAGAAAATAGAACAGTGGTCACCAGAGGCTAGAGGGAAGGAGAAATGGGAGTTATTGTCTAATGGGTAGACAGTTTCAACATGGGATCATAAAAAAGTTCTGGAGATATATAGTAGCCAGTGGTTGCAAAACAAAACAATGATGCCACTGAAGAGTACACTTAAAAATGGCTAAAGTGGCAAATTTTATGTTATATATATTTGACCACAATTAATGAAAAGTGTTATAAGGAATTTTGGGGCAGTTTGTACCAACTTCTGAATTCTGATAACAGTGAGAGTAATGGTTTATACTTGGTCTCTCTGTGAGCTCTGTGAAGGGCTTTGCTATTATACAGCAGGAATAGGCCAATAGGACCAAAACCACAAAAATCCCTAGCAGAGATTCCATTCTGGGTTCCCTGGTTCCAAGGTGTTCTGTGTGTATATCTGTGGTTCCTTATCCATGAGAAGAAAATGCATTCTGCCTGGCCCTTACTGAGGACCTGGATGACAACAAAAGCCTGTACCTGGCTTCTCTGGACCCTTCTGTGAGACAGCCATTGACTGTGACAGGTATTCCTACTTTAATGCTGTTGCTGTACTATACCCCTTTCATATAATAAGTTACAGCTTTGTAAGCACTGTCATTTTGGGTCCCAGGTCTTCCTTAGCAATCAAACTGTGTTTAACTGCCACATTATTGCAGTTATTATAAGCAAAGGAAATACAGTGAATTATTTTATGTTGTTCCAAGGAGAATCAACTAAGATCATGGGTGAAAGATACAAGAAGGTAGATTTATCTTAGCTTGTGAGGTACTGAGCAAGTCTCTAGACATGTTCACTGAATGTTAAAGAAGGGAGATGCTCATCTACTAAAAGATTATTGTACTGGGTACAAGGTGCCCACCGAACCCTAGTTAGATTTTTTAATTTGGAAAAACTTTTTCAATAGGAACCATACCTGTGATGTTAGCTTCCCAGCAATCTGCATTCGCTCAATTTCTGCAGGAGATTTGATCAGCCGGAGGCGCTGTACCAGCTGCTGGACAGCCCGAACCTTATTCTTGCTCCTGGCTTTGACCTCAGTCAGATGCTGCATGTAGTCAGAATGAAGCTGTGCGTGAGAGGGCCTCATCCAGTCATACCAGACCATATTTGTCTCATCTTAAAATAAGCAGCAAAAAAATAAATTTAAAATAAAACTAACAGCAGCAAGAAATACCAACTATCATAATGACTTGAACAAGAGTGAAAACTATAAAACCTGTGACATGTAACTCTGAAGGGTTTAGCAAAAAAACTCTCAGGACTGAAGCAACTGAGGAGTTCGATTATGTACCCTTGCAAATGGCAAGATATTTTGACATCAAATATACAGCTTTTTTGCCCCCACACTTCAAGGTTCCTTCTAAAGATGGTAGATGACTAAAGCTTTTTCTCCAGCTTTGATTTCATTCATTATTTATTAAACATAAAAGAATTCCACACCACAACTGAGCTAGAGGCACTGGTGAATAACTGAACATAAGAGGACAGAAAAAAATACTCAGATCTTGACCTCCTAGTTAAAAGTATTCTCTTCCTTTCCAATCTCAGTGTTAGCGAAAGGAGGTTCTTTTCTCATTTAGGAGCATTTCTTCATGGCTATGGAAACACTCTAGTGGATAATGTATGCTAACCCACACTTAACCAGAAAGCCTTTCCTTTCCCAGCTGCCATATATTCCCATTAGACAACCAATTCTCCTTTTAACTTTAGAGACCCAAGGAACTGGTCTATATGTGCCTGAGATCTAAGATGTGAAGACTCATGACGAAAATGTTCCCACTTACACCAGGTCTCCACTCGTCCCTTTCTTTTTTCCTGATGTGGCCTAACCGCAGCATTCCCAACAACTTAAGTCTGAAGGATTGTATGTTTTATATAAAGTATTTGGGACAGAAGAGGGGGGAAAATCCTAAAAATTTTGATGGGTTATATACTAATGATACATCCTCCAAAACATTTTCATTTTAAAGTAAAAATGGTTTTAAGTGTATATTACATGTCAAATGATAATCTTTTTTAATAGAAATTTAACTGTACTGTTAAAACAGAAAAAACATTTCTACTACCTGTTCTTAGTGTATGAAATCATAGCCCAACATTTTTGGATTTTTAAACTTTTAAATAAATATTATTTCATGAATCTTTTCCTTTGCCTACTACTTTTATCTAAGAAACTACTAACATTAAGAATGATGAGTGAGAAGGACTTTTGAGAAATATACTTGGCATAAGGTTTTATTTAGCAATATTGGGTTGATGAAATTCACTGTTGAATAGGACAGCTAGCAACTGATTAAAAAAAATAAGACTAAAAAGAAAATGATTCTGTGTCCTACATTTATGAAGACTTTGAAGATATAAAGAAGTTCCACTAATTTAGCTGAGTAATTATCTCTGTAAAATAGAGAATACTTGCATAAAGCAATGAAAACAATTCAAACATATTAGAACTTGAATATTCAAATGAGTTTTTTCTTTCAAAGGAGTCTTTGCAGGAAACAAATCTAATAAATTCCATGATCATTGGAAACAATTTTGGAATTCTCTTTTAGAAACAGACTTCAGAAATGGTTTATAACCCATACAAGAAAATCAGACTATAATTTTACATCCACACATACTTTGCCTAAAATTAGTACTTTCCAACTTGATCAGCTATCTTATTTACCAAATTTGGCTCTAAGTGACTTTGGACACTTCAAAAAATAAAATGCTTCCCAGAGCTGTCAATTTACAAGAATCACTAAAGATAGTTTATCATGTAGTGTAGGTTCTGAAAAGTTCCTGAAAAGGAATCCTAAAACATGAGTGATTATAATTTTACCAGAATAAATGTAGAGAAAAATGACTATTTTGAGGAGCATGGACTCAACTGTGTACTATATGAATCACCTGAGAATCCTATTTAAAATCAAATTCTGATCTAGTAGGTATGGAGTGGGGGCCTAGGATTTTACATTTCCAATTATCTATTATGTATTTGTAATTGTAATATGCGTCACCAGGCAATTCTGATGCTGGTGATGCACTGATCATTCTTTGAGAATACGGCTTCTTTTTGAAGAGTTGGAAGAAGTAATAAGCAGTGGTCAGAGGTCAATGGATTGGTCAGTAATCTTGAGGAGTGACCCATGCTCATTCTCCACTTTAAGTCTTGTGGAAAAGATGTATGATCCTTTCATGGTGCTCAAGGAAATGCTTCTATGATAATCATTTTAGAAAATTAAGAACTTTGTCTAAATAGGCAAGGAAGGTCTTAATCCCAAATCTGGTCTGTGATTTAACTTCTGCTCCCATTTGTTACCTTTCAATTTTGGTACTAGATGTTGAAATTCTTCCAGTGTATAGGCTTCATCCACTCCTGTTAAAGCTATTGCTCCATCGGTGCCAGATCGTGGTCCATCCCAAAGTTCTCGACTAGGGTCTCTCCGAGGCACAAAAAGCATGGCCTTATGTGCTGGTAACTGCTTGCCAGGGAGGCTCTGAAGAACCAGAATGCTATCAGGCTCTTGGAATCCACACAGGTACAGGAAATTGTTGTCTTGGTGGAAAGTATAGGGGATATCATTGCTCATGTAGTATGTAGGGTTGGACAGCAAAACCACTGTCTGGTCTGTTCCACTCTGCCCTTGTGTTTCCTTGTGTATCAGAGACATTAGTTTGTGCCTGCGAAGTGCATATTCCACTTGAGATAGTCCTGGCGTCACCTCTCCTAGAAATGACAAATAACAGTGATGCTTTGCATTTATATAGTGCCAAAGTACTTAAGGTAGCTTAATATTAGATGGAGACACCGAAGTTCATTTCTTCAATTTATGTCAAATCTCCTCATAGCACATGGGGAATTAAGGAGATGACCCAGCTTTCAACTCTTCTTATTCCATTGCAAAAACGTTGGGAGAAATGATAGTTAAATGTGGTCCTGCTGGAAAACTGGGATCATGACCCCTTAAGAGCTCTTTCATTCTTTTACTCATTCAATCAAATATTTATTGAACATTATGTGGAAGGCATTGTTAGGCATATAATTAAGGCTGACCTGAAGTATCAACATAAAAGGTGAGAAGGATGACATTATCTGTGTATGAATTTCCTGAAAGAATATAAGCTCCATGAGGGCATAGATTTTTGTCTGTTTAATGTTATATTCCCAGAGCCTAGAATAACAACTGGAATATGTGGGGCATTTGATAAATATTTGTTAAATGATATATAGTTTTTAATGTAATAGAATTTAAGGCCAAAGAGCTTTCCCCCAATTTCAAGAGCTAAAATAAATTTCTCCTTCTGAATTTCCTTTGCATAATATTATGCATTAAGAATGCATAATAATACCTTTCTAATAGGACTTTTCACTCTCTACTTTGTATTAACAGTAGAGCTGGGTACACATAACCTCCTTGAGAGTTCCCTCCCTGAGGGAAGGTCTTTGTAATTTCCAAGTGGGGCCATCTTTGTATTTTCCAAAAACTTGAATATTATTATCTACCTTTTGGGGCTGTCATGAGAAGCAAACTTGATAAAGCATGTGGTTCATAAGGAATGAAGATGTCCTAGAGAATCTTTAGAAGCTATGGATTCAGGGGCACCTGGGTGGCTCAGTCAGTTAAACTCTGACTCCTGATTTTGGCTTAGGTCATGATCTCAAGGTCATGAGATGGAGCCCCTTGTGGGGCTCCGTGCTCAGCAGGTAGTCTGCTTCTCTCCCTCTCCCTCTGCCCTGCCCGTTGCTTGAGCAGGTGTGCTCTCTCTCAAATAAATAATCTTAAAAAATAAATAAAAGCTATAGATTCGTTGTTCACTAAACTGCACGTAGGCACATACAAACTTTTGATATACAATTTCAAGAGTCTCTGATTCACTTAAGCCCACTCACAAAACATATTGGGAACCTGTGTTATGAAGTGTTACATATTAGTTCTCAATATTAGTACTCAGCAGACTGCCTGGTTGCTAGCCCAGTGGTAGCTGGCTGGTGTTTCCCTTCTGTAATGGAAATTATGCGTGCTTTCACTTTAGGTTGCAAAGCAAAAGAACTACTAAAACAATCACTCATGAAAGCTATATCCCTCAGCCTTCACTTAGCAATATTAATAGTAAAACACCACCTAATGCTTACTGAATGCTTCTTATATGTCTGGTACTATTCTAATTACTTAGAGGTTATCAACTCATTTAATCTTTACACTGACTTCTGGATTACTATTATTATTTCCTGTAGTAGCTAGTTTTATATCCAAGTATGGAAAAATAGCCAAGAAATACTGCTGTATGAAAAAATTACAGTACAAGATGGGTAGTATGATCCCAATTATTAAACAAACAAACAAAAACAAAACAAAAAGAAAGAGAAAAAAAGAATTAGAAAAAAAACCCCAATTTCTGGGGCACCCGGATGGCTCAGTTGGTTAAGTGTCTGTCTTCAGGTTATGATCCTGGAGTCCTGGATCGAGCCCCGCATGGGCTTCCTTGCTCAGTGAGGAGTCAGCTTCTCCCTCTGCCTCTGCCCCTCCCCCTGCTCATGTGTGTATGCTCTCTCTCTCTCATAAATAAATAAAATCTTAAAAAAAAAAAGTGAAAAGAATCCCAAATTTTATAGTGGTAATCTATGGGGATGGAGTTAAGGCAAAGATTTTCTTCTTAGAGACGTCTGGGTGGCTCAGTTGGTTAAGCAGCTGCCTTTGGCTCAGGTCATGATCCCAGGGTCCTGGGATGGAGTCCTGTATACACGGCTCCTTGCTCGGCAGGGAGCCTGCTTCTCCTTCTGCCTCTGCCTGCCACTCTGCCTGCTCGTGTTCTCTCTCTCTGACAAATAAATAAATAACATCTTAAAAAATTTTTTTTTTCTTTTTAACATGCTTTATTTATTTATTTATTTAATTTATTTATAGAGAACATGTGGTGGTAGGGGAGGGCAGAGGGCAAAGGGAGAAGGAGACAGAGAATCTTAAGCAGGCTCCAGGCCCAGTGCAGAGCCCAACATGGAGCTCAATCTCATAACCCTGAGATCATGACCTGAGCTGAAATCAAGAGTCAGATGCTTAACTGACTGAGCCACCCAGGTGCCCCTTAATAACATGCTTTTTAATATTATTTGAATTCTGTTGAGTAAATACTCTCATAATTAAAATCCCAAATAAAGAGAAAAAGAGGATAAAAGAGAGATCATGGGCAATCCATTCCATACTCATAACCTACAATGGTTCTTTGTTGTCCACTAGATCAAATTCCAACTCTTAAGTAGATTTTAACGCTCTCTACAAGGTGATTCCAATATAAAAAACAGCCTGATATATTATTTACATAGCACACAATCCACCCATCTAAATGTACAATTTAATGGTTTTGGTATATTCATAGAATTGTACAAACATTACAAAAATCAATTTTAAAGTATTTCATCACTCCCAAAATAAACCCCTGCCCATGAGTAGTCACTCTCCATTTCCCCCCAATCTGCCCATGCCCTTGGTAATCACTAATCTATTTTCTTTCACTATGGATTTGTCTATTGTAGAGATTTCATATAATGAAATCATATAATATATGGTCTTCAGTGATTTGGCCACCTTTTTTCTTATCATCTCTCCAATTATTCTGAAATTAATTCCTTCTTATATCTTACATAAGTCCAATTTGTTCTTTCCCTATTACCTTGCTTACAATGTGTCCCTTTTCCAAAATCTCTTTTCTCTCCATAGCAATTCCACTCCCAAGATTTCAGGCTCAATGAATGTTTGTTTTTAGATGCATCTCATTCAAAAGGCTTTCCTGATGAGCCCAGGTCATGTTGATTTATCTCTCTGAATTATTTTTTTAGGTTAATTGTTTCATTTTGTTATATATATATATATATATATATATATATATATATACACACACACACACACACACACACACACACATTCTATAGTTGTGTATAAACGTAATCACAGCATACTGAACTCTTTCAATAAATATTTTCCCTCTTTTCCTTTGCTGTTTGATTCGTTACCTCCCTTCCCTCCTACCCACAATGAATATCTCACCCACTATTGGTAATCTAGCATGTATCCTTTCCTATTTGTCTCAATACTCACGTACTTGCATTTAGGGTTTTTTGGTCACTAGTGTTTTACAAACATGGGATATTACATTCTTCTGTATCTTGCTTTTCTATTACAGTGACACCTGATAGAAATCCCTCCCACCAAGTCACCTTGCATAGCTTCAATTCATTCTGTTTGATGTCTCCATATATTTCTTGGGGTGATATATTGTAAGTTATTGGTCTATTTCTTTTTTTTTTTTTAAGATTTTATTTATTTATTTGACAGAGAGAGACACAGTGAGAGAGGGGACACGAGCGGGGGGAGTGGGAGAGGGAGAAGAAGCAGGCTTCCTGCTGAGCAGGGAGCCCGATGTGGGGCTTGATTCCAGGACCCTGGGATCATGACCTGAGCCGAAGGCAGATGCTTAACGACTGAGCCACCCAGGCACCCCATCGGTCCATTTCTATACTGGTGGGTGTGTATATTGTTTTCAGCTTTTTGCTGTAATAATAAACATCTTTGTACTTATTTCCTGGTACTATGCCTATGTTCTGGTACTTTTAGTTCTATGGGATAGTCCCAGGACAGACTGCTGGGTCAAAGACGTCTGAATTTTCTTAGTACTCATGTTCAGTACATGTAACTCAGTTGTTTATGATTGCCTTGGGACAGTTTTGTTGTTTTACCTATGTATAGTTTGTGTCTCCAGCAAACTCTATAGTTTGCATTCCATTATTAAAATACTAACTTTTATTTATCTACATGGGAAAAAAACTACATTTTTATTGATGAAGTTGGTAAGAAATAAAAGGTAAGTAAGCCAACAGAGTCAGTTCTAGAAGAGCTCACACTGCATTTCTCACCACCACCACCTCCGCCCCCTCCTATTGAGCTGGCTAAGAGTCCTCTAGGGCTTATGGGCAGAATACTGAACTTTGTACTAGAGCCCAGGAAAACCTTAACTATTTATCTCTCTGGTAATTATTCATGTTAAGTCTGCCACTGTTACCCAACATTGGACATTTCCCAATGTACCCAAGCAGTAAATAATCTTTCATAAAAGCAGAGCCTGGTTATAATTCGTGGATCATCCAACCTTCCCTTTTGTCTTCTCCTTTCTCTCTATTGTCCACGTAATAAAACTAAATTAGAAATCAATTCATTTTGTGTTTTTTTTTAATTTTGAGAAATAAGAAAATTCACAATTTTAATGACCTTAACCTATGTGTTCTTTCCTGTTCTCATTTTTTTTTTTTAAACAAGATTTTATTTATTTATTTGTCAGAGAGAGAGCACAAGCAGACAGAGTGGCAGGCAGAGGCAGAGGGAGAAGCAGGCTCCCCGCTCAGCAAGGAGTCCGATGTGGGGCTCGATCCCAGGACCCTGGGATCATGACCCGAGCTGAAGGCAGCTGCTTAACCAACTGAGCCAGCCAGGCATCCCTCCTGTTCTCGTTAATAAAAAAGCATATATAGAGATATATTGGAAATTAACTTCTGAAAAAAGATATAATTATTTGGAAATCAAAACAGGATTGGAAAACTATCTTTTTCTCCCTTCAAGATATTCCTCTCCCAGATGCCCAGGTGGCTCAGTCATTAAGTGTCTGCCCCCAGGGTTGCGCCCCGCCGGCTCTTGGGAGGCCTGCTTCTCTCTCTCCCACTCCCCCTGTTAGTGTTCCTTCTCTGGCTCTCTCTCTGTCAAATAAATAAAATCTTTTTTTTTTTTTTTTTTTAAGATTTTATTTATTTGAAAGAGAGAGAATGAGAGGGGGGAGGGTCAGAGGGAGAAGCAGACTCCCCGCTCTGCAGGGAGCCTGATATGGACTCCATCCTGGGACTCCAGGATCATGACCTGAGCTGAAGGCAGTCGCTTAACCAACTGAGCCACCCAGGAGCCCCAAATAAATAAAATCTTAAAAAAAAAAAAAAGATATTCCTCTTCCTCCTGAATCCAATTTCATACAAATGACTACATGAGAAACATTTAAAACACTGGCTACATTTTCCTAAGCTTATTCATCAACACTATGGAGTGAGTGATCATTAACTAAATGCTTCCAAACTTCTAAAATCTCAAAGTAACAAAGAACACTTTGGTCATGACAAAAAATTATCCAAGGAAAAAAGACATCTTATCATTTGAAGGAGGAAATAAAAAAGGTATGATAAAGTAATGAACTTTAACCCTACAGGTAAACCTGGCAGTTGTTATGGTCTTTGATCATAAAACTAACCATTGTCATGGTCAATCTGGCCTGAATTTCTTCTGATAAAACTGTATCTGAGTAGACATTCTGGTAACTTTGTGACACTGTAATGTAGTAAGGAACAAAGTTAGTATTTTATCATGTGGAATCAATTAAGTTTGATAGAATAGAGGGGCTATTCTAACAAGCTTCTTTTACCAATCAAATGCCTACATGTCACAATCTGGACTCTGCAAATAGCAAAGTCTCACAGTCAATTCTGAGACTCTACAACTAAGAGGAAAAGCTCTTCTAGGACATTCAGGATTGGACCTCTCAAGAGAATAAGAAAAATGTTCTTCATATTTAATCAGCCAAGCAGAAAACCCAAAGAGGAAAGTTTTACAAAGACTGAAAATGGATGGAAAGATGCAAGTCTTTGCTACAATCTAGGTATGTATTTTAATTATTCCCTAAAAAATAACTAGATTAGGATTTTCACATGGTCTGACCTTGAACCAGCGTTCTTAAAATGAATTCTGTTTAATATTAGGTAGTTTTTATTGTCTACAGGAAAACAGTTTACAAACTGATCTATCACTCTGTAGCTGGAGAATGGGGGTTAAAAAAAAGTTAATGTTTCCTTTATAAAGTAAAACATGAACCTCTCTGAATAAATAAAATAACCAAATAAACAATAAATAGATTTTATTTGCATATATTGAGCAAAACAAGCCTGACAGAAAGGGTACATATTGTATGATTCTAAGAAGAAACAAAACAATCCATGTTGATAGAGACTGGAGCAATGGTTAAGGATGGAGGGGGGACTGACTGGAGGGAGAAGACTTTCTGGGGTGATGAATATGTTTTATATCTTGACTGAGGTGTGTGGGTTTTGTTGGCGTCTACTTTTGTCAAAACTCACTGTATTGCAATTTGTGGTATGTAAATTTAAGATCTATGCAATTCATGATATGTAAATTTCACAATAAAAAAGTATACTACTCTCTAAACTTGAAATACCTTTTACACTAAGAATTCTCTCTGGTGACTTTCTTCTTATTAAAAACCTTGTGACAAAAATAGACTTTTCAGAAATTCCAGATAGTATTCTTTGGCACAAGGGTTTCATATGTTTTGTGGTTAAGTATGGACTCAAAGTCAGACTTTTGTGATTTGGAATCTGGCTCAACAACTTACTGAGTGACTTGGGGAGAGCTACCAAACTGCTTTAGGACTCAGCTTTCTCATCTGTCAAATGGAGATAAAAATGGCAATTACTTCTCAAAGTTGTCAGGAGGATTAAATAAATTAAAATACTTAGAACAGTAAGCACTATATAAATATTAGATACAATTATTACCACCATAAAGAATTATACTTAAAGATGTTGTCATTGTAGTAATTAAAAGCCAGGGAGGACACTGAAAGAATAAAATTTCCATGGACAACCACTATGCCTATCAAAGTAATTATTTACACAGAAGCCCTGGAAGTCTCTGGCTTTCTCCCATGGTAAGAATGAGTCTCAAGTGATTCAGAAGCTTTTTATTATTCAGTTCTTTATAACAGATTCCTGACTCTTGTCTAGACCAGATTATTGCTAATCTTTACTTCAGAGAATTTCTCAATATGAATGAGAAATATGCACTAAGTGAAAGAGAAATAGAAAAGCCACTTATTTTTAATGTATCAGTATTCAAACCACAGGAAAATCATTGTATCTCAAATTTTCTTTTCTCCCAGCACTAAAAAAACAGAGAAATACTCCATAATTCTGCACTAGATGGCAGTTATGGAATTTCTATAGGCTATCAGTATAATGGTAACGTGAAACGAGTAATCGACAAACACCATACATATAGGTTAAATATACAGGTTTATTCACCTGTAAATTTACATATGTAACTACTCCAGTCTTTGTTTTGCATTAAAATCTACTTCAGAAAATGAAGACAAGAGGAAAACGCACAATCAATACAAGTATGGGGTTATTTTTAGAATTCCACAGATACCAGGAAGTGAGAAAAGAAAATATATTACTTGGAGCACCTGGGAGGCTCATCGTTAAGCGTCTGCCTTTGGCTCGGATCATGATCCCAGAGTCCTGGGATTGAGCCCCACATCGGGCTCCCTGCTTAGTGGGGAGTATGTTTCTCCCTCTCCCACTCCTCCTGCTTGTGTTCCCTTGCTAGCTGTCTCTCTCTCTCTATCAAAGAAGTAAAAAAAGTTTAAAAAAAGAAAGAACGAAAGAAACTTACTTCATTAAAAAATATGTAGGGGCACCTGGGTGGCTCAGTCAGTTAAGCCTCTCTTTTTTTGCTCAGGTCATGATCTCATGGGTTGTGGGACCAAGCTCCCAACCCCTCTTCATCAGGCTCCATGCTCAGTGGGGAGTCTGCTTGAAGAGTCTTTTCCTCTGTACTCCCCCACTCCCCACCCCCGCTCACAAGTGCACACACGCTTTCTCTCTCTCTCAAATAAATCTTAACAAACAAACACAGATAGACTTCACGGTGAAATATCTATTTAAAAAAGTAGGCCCTGAACTTAAATTTAAAATTTCTAGAGTATTAAACTTTTAAAAAAAATGATTTTATTTGACAGAGAGAGAGAGAGAGAGAGAGAGAGAGAGAGCACAAGCAGGGGGAGCAGCAGGCAGAGGCAGAAGCAGACTCCCTGCGGGTGCAGGGCATCCCGGGACCCTAGGATCATTACCTGAGCTGTAGGCAGAGGCTTAACCAACTGAGCCACCTGGGCGTCCTGAACTTTTTTTTTTAAAGACTTTTATTTATTTATTTGAGAGAGAAAAAGAGAGAGGGAGAGAGCACAAGCAGGGGTAGGGGCAGAGGGAGAAGCAGACTCCCCACCGAGCAGGGAACCCAATGTGGGGCTCAACGTGGGACTCAATTCCAGGACACTGGGATCATGACTTGAGCTGACGGCAGACACTTAACCAACTGAACCACCCAGATGCCCCTTTAGAATACAAAACATTTTTATACTTCTATTCTGCTCATCAGGTGTAACCTATAAAAAGTGTTTGCAAATGGCTACATAAATGTAAAGCCATCATTCAGTAAACGTATGATGGTGGTGATGATAAAGCTATGAATGAATTTAAGAACTGAATGTTTGGGGATGAGGACACAGAGAGGCATGGGGAAGGCATGTTCTGCCTCAAAATGTGGCCTGTGGCCAAAGATCTGGTTTTAGGCATCTCATGCACCCACCTAAATGAGTTCCCATTAGGCAAGTGGTGTGCATCAGAAACACCCAGGGAGCTCTTCAAAACACAAGGCCTAGGGGTGCCTGGGTGGCTCAGTAGTTAAACGTCTGCCATCAGCTCGGGTCATGATCCCAGGGTCCTAGGATTGAGGCCCACATTGGGCTCCCTGCTCCCTGGCAGGAAGCCTCCTTCTCCCTCTCCCACTCCCCCTGCCTGTGTTCCCTCTCTCGCTGCGTCTCTCTCTGCCAGATAAATAAAATCTTTAAAAAACAAAACAAAACATATAGCCTAAGCCCTTCCCTTGAGATTCTGATTCAGTAAGCCTATAGAATCATGGCATGTATGTATCTTATGAATAAGCTCACCCAGTGGTGTAGGTAGATTCAGACTACCTGGAATTTCTGTCATTTCTTGGACATATACTTTAATCTTTTAAATACTATAAAAATCTTACAGCACCAAAATAAATCTTGACCTTTTAGATATTGAAGTCAACCATTTTAACAAAACTTAAAAAAAAACCATACCGCTTGCTCAAGGCATAACTACAACTAAACTATGACTGAAAGATGGAGAACTAATTGGTTTCAACACTTCTAAGGGAAGAAGATTAGGGAATTATTATCTAGCACCCACTCTAGAACCAACCTTTCCATCATTTTAAATATTATACTTGACAGTAACTATATAGCCTCAGCCATTATATTTGATGATAAGGGATAAAGAGGTAAGTGTTTTTGTAAAAGCATTCCCTCAAATTGTGGGCCACACAGCTGTATTCTCAATACTTCCCAATGAATCTGTCCACTATTGTAGTTGAAAACCAAGTGGTTCTGGGTATATCAGACAAGTAAGTGATTCTGACAAGCCTCTCTCTGAATAGCCCTTTCTTAAAGTTCTACAAACTGTATCACATATTCCAAAATTAATTGTGCCCAGGAATGTAACAAAGTTAGAAATACAGGTTCTTGGAAATAATGCTTCATTAGGCAGTAATTCTTCCTATTTTTTGATAAGTTGCAGTGTTTATGTGAATAGAACACCCTGCTGTTCTGCTAATGGCAGCATTACTCCTGTGGCAATGTCTGGGAACCATGTAACTATCTATCTGCACAGATATTATAAAATGTAGATTCACAGTGCATAACACCATATAGCTCAGAATGCCACTTGCCTTCCTGCATGGAATCATGTTTTCCTGCTTGGGTGGTAAGTGGTGGGCATATTAGTGATCAAGAAGGATGAAATGACATTTTCTGACTCTACAGACAACACAGTCCTTAGCACCGGGATGGCAATGTAAAAAAGAAGAAATTGGGGGTGCCTGGCTGGCTCAGGCAGTAGAGCATGTGACTCCTGACCTTGGGGTTGTGATATCAAGCCCCATGTTGACCCTAGAGATTACTTAAAAATATATACATACATATACACATACTTTAAGGAAGTAAGTTTTAGAACTCACTAGGAGACCTTGGGGGAGTCAGTCTGATTTTTTATTTCCATCTCAAGCAGTAATAATACAACTAGAACAGAATTCCTTTATCTCTGAGCCATTCGGCTGAGTATTTTCCAGGTTAATTTTGCTTCAGGAAACTTGGGTGGATATGGCCAGGAGAAATCCAGAGAAAACAGCTCCCCCAAATTCAGAAAGAGCTAACCCAGTAATTTCATTTTTAATAATTTATTTTTAGGAAATAATTGATCAGTATACAAAGTGTACACATACATACACACACAGAGACAGACACACATACTTCTATATAAGATATAAGTCTAGAAAGATATACATACCCAAATCTCAACAGTGGCTTCTTTTTTTTTTTTTTTTTAGGATTTTATTTATTTATTTGACACACAGAGAGAGAGACCACAAGTAGGCAGAGAGACAGGCAGAGAAAGAGGGGGAAGCAGGCTCCCTGCTGAGCAGAGAGCCTGATGCGGGGCTCGATCCCAGGACCCTGAGACCATGACCTGAGCGGAAGGCAGAGGCTTTAACCCACTGAGCCACCCAGGTGCCCCACAACAGTGGTTTTCTATGAGTGGTGGAATTATGAGTAATTTAAAAATATATATATTTTTACCTGTATTCTCTAATATTTCTATAATATATACGGACCTTGTGTAATAATTAGAGAAAGGACTGAGATATTTCCTAAAAGTTTTAAGTACTTTAAGTACCAGGAAAATAGTTATGCCAAACATGAAACTTTTTGAAGCAAACCAAGTAACAGATGATATAATTTTACACTCCAAACTAACAGACTGACTGCCTCTGTGAAAGAAATTTAAAAAAATATATTATATACCTTTTATTTTTTCTCAGTAATTTACTCTTTCTCCATGCCACAATCATTTAACACTTCCACGTCTACATGGAGAAAGACAAGTGATTAATACTTTGGATCCTTAGTTTTTGCCTCCAAAAACTATATACCTGGTTTCTTTAACACTGATGATTCTGTTTTAAAATTCCATCTACTTCTACCCCTTCTTACCTCAATGTCTAAAACCCTACATCCAGAAGAGTAAAAATTAAGATAGATGTTTTTTCTTCCCATAGCTGATATGAACATAATACATTTATGAATATGTGTGTATTTATTTACAGTTATTTTTTACATAGTTATCATGCAAATAACATACACAGCAAACAGTTTAGATACACAGGCCATTATCTTGACAATATGATTACTAGTTTCAAGGCCTAGAAAATGCAGCTCACCATGTAAAAATATCTCACCACGAGAAATCAGCAATTTTCAAAGCTGGTACAAGTCAATGTCAATCCTACTTTTTTTTCTTTTTCTTTTTAAAATGAGGCTATAGGTAGATTGGTAGGTTAGAGAAATATTTAAATTAACACTAACTGGAATGCTAGTAAGCTTACCTTACAGCTTTGAAAAACTCTGATTTCTTGTGTATTTCAGTGGTGAGCTGCATATCCTGAGTCTCAGCCGATTTCCCAGCAGGAGTTCCAGTCTGAGGAAGAATCAGCAAAAGGAAGCCCTCACTGAGAGACACATGGATATCATTCACTGAGTACAGATAGTGAAAGAGTAACATTTCTAAAGGCAACTTAGATTATTAGTCTATATACTTACATAGTAAATACAGATTTAACTTTCCCTGGTAGAAGTAACCATTTCCCTTGAAAATCTGACTGCTTTTTCTAAAAAGCATTTGGTTTTGCCCTACCTACCTCTTTGGGATGGTATTCATTCACCACAGTTCATCTTTTAACTGCCTTTTTATCATTGCTATCACTTCTCAAAGCTGTGAAAATCAAATCTGGAAATATAGTGTAATCTACTTAGCAATATTTTTGTTAAATGAAATGAGCATTTAGTACTCTCAAGAAAAACATGGTTTCTTTCTTTTCTTTCTTTCTTTCTTTCTTTCTTTTCTTCCTCTCCTCCCCTTTCCTCTCCCCTCCCCTCCCCTCTCCCTCTCCCTCTCTTTCTCTCTCTCTCTCTTTCTTTCTTTCTTTTTTAAGTAGGCTCCATGCCCAACGTGGTGCTCAAATTCATAACCCTGAGATCAAGAGTCTAATGCTCCACTGACTGAGCTGGCTGCATGCCCTAAGAAAAATATGTTTTCTAAAATGTCTTTAACATAGCAGTTCACAGGGAATCAATCATGTGATCTAGCATAGTTATGTCTTAGAAAGTATTGTAACTTTTCCTTAAAATATCCTGAAATACATAACTTTTCATTGATAATACTGAATTATAAGGCTTATTGTATTTACTGCTCCAGATAGTGCCATCAACAGTATCAGCAGCCACATGCACCTTTTTAAGTCTAAAATTAAGTTAACTAAATAAAAGTAAAATAAAACATTAAGTTCTTCAGTTGCACTAGCAACATTTAAAGATTATTTATTTATTTATTTATTTGACACAGAAAGAGATATCACAAGCAGGCAGAGAGGCAGGCAGAAAGAGAGGAGGAAGCAGGCTCCCTGCCGAGCAGAGAGCCTGATGCAGAGCTCGATCCCAGGATGCTGAGATCATGACCTGAGCCAAAGGCAGAGGCTTTAACCCACTGAGCCACCCAGGCGCCCTCACTAGCAACATTTTAAGTATGCAATAACCACTTGTGGCTGGTGGCTACTGGCGGGCAGCACAGACCTAGAACATTTATATCACTGCAAAAAATCCTATTGGATAGCATAGTTCTACATAAAGCATCTAAAGAGAGAGACCATTATTATAGTTCAAAGGACTTACCTGGTCTGAGGAGGTGTGGGTGTGTAAAGGGGCTGGGCTGGCCTAAGTATCGGTTTGGAATTCTCCTCTCTGGGATGGGCTGGAGGGAGTACCTTCGCTGAGAACATGACGTGCATCCTGAAAGAAAAATACAGTGAAATGGAACAATAATCTAGAAAGTTCACACTGTATGTACACATTCATCTATCTCCAGCGGTTGAATGCTCTAGAAAAATGCAAGTTAGTATCTCTTTTAACATTTGTAAGGCCCTTGCGCTGTGCCCATCAGAGACTGTGTTGGGCCCTAGGAATACAGAAATAAGATATTAGCAACTTTAGTCTACAGCAGTATAACAGAGGTACATACACATAGAGTATGACTATGGTAGGAATAAGGAGCTACGGGAACGGAAGGAAGGCAACAAACAAAAGCAAGGAAGTGGTAAGGATATTTCACAGTAGTATGAAGCTTGTCCTAAAATTCAGAAAAAGAGAATTAACATTTCTACTTAGAATATGTAAAGTATGAGAAAATATGCACACGCTATCTCATTTAACCTTGGAAATGTTAGAGCTAGATTAAATCATGTATGAACAATGCTTAATCATGGTATATGACAAACACTATTATTAGCATTTATCCAAGATTTAAGGATGTGATTGACTAGAACACACGGTAGAAAAAAACATTAAGAATGAGGACTGTGGTCTTTAAAGAATATACAGTCTAGTGGAGGTGAGACAAAATGACATTGTAACACTACATGGTGAATGCCATGGTGGATTCATTCACAAGGTTTTTTGCTTTTGTTCTTGTTTTTAAAGATTTTATTTATTTATTTGACAGAGAGAGAGAGGGCACAAGTAAGCAGAGCGGCAAGCAGAGGGAGAGAGAAGCAGGGAGCCCAATGCTGGGCTTGATCCCAGGATCCTGGAATCATGACCCGAACCAAAGGCAGTTGCTTAACTGACTGGGCCACCCAGGCGCCTCCTCGTTTTTTGAGAGGCGCCCCTCAA
Organism: Ailurus styani; assembly: GCA_002007465.1. Classification (NCBI taxonomy): domain Eukaryota; kingdom Metazoa; phylum Chordata; class Mammalia; order Carnivora; family Ailuridae; genus Ailurus; species Ailurus styani. Next base: position 343,438 of record LNAC01000097.1, on the reverse strand, counting down.
GGTTTTCTGAGAGCACAGAGACTAATACAATGTTGTGGGATGGGTCCAAAGACAAAGACAGGCACACAGCACTCTGGGGAACACAGAGAAGCACACAAAAGGTGTTGGTGTGGACTGCAGAAGCAAGGAATGTCTAGTCTGAATAAGAATTAGTCAAGTGAAGGGCACCTGGCTGGCTCAGTTGGTAGAGCATGTGACATGATCTCCGGGTTATAAGTAAAAGCCCCATGTTGGGTGTACAGATTACTTAAAGATAAAATCTTATAAAAAAAATCAGTCAGTTGAAAGAGAAATGGGTCTGGAAGTTGTTACGAATGAGATTACGAAAGGGAAGGCATAGAAGGCACTGTGCCTATGTGTGTCTAGGGGGAAAAGAGAGTTTCAGGTCAGTGCTGCTGGAGAAAGATGCAAAGATTAGAAAGGTAAGGATCAGACCATTAAAGACTTTGTATGTATACCAAATTATGGAATTAAGATTTTAACTGCCATGATCATTGCTTTTTTACAAACAAGGAATTGGACTCAAGTAATTTGTGCCATGATAAGCATTATTGAGGAAGCTGGAATTCAAACCTAGAGTTTTTTTTGTTTAGATTTCATTTGAGAGAGAAAGAGAGAGCGCACCAGTAGAGGGAGGGGCAGAGGGAGAAGCCGACTCCCCACTGAGCAGGGAGCCCTATGCGGGGCTTGATCCCAGGACCTGGGGATCATGACCTGAGCCGAAGGCAGACGCTTAACTGACTGAGCCACCCAGGCCTCCCCAAACCTAGGTTTATTAAACTCCAAAAATCTTTGCTCCTATCCCTCCACCCTGTTGCTCAGTAGGTGTTCTGTTGATCCCAACAACACAATCAGTACTATACAATTTCTTCATGAACATACAATCACTACAACAGGAGGATGTGATGTCTGTATCAAGTTAAAGGTTTTTGTAGGGATTATGTAGTATGAACGAGGAGTATATATTTGGTGAGTTAGGACTCTTAAATGTTAACTCTGAATTAAATTTACAGAGGATTATTGAAAAATATTATAGCTTCTTGGATGAATAAAAAGACAAAATGGTAAAGGTTTCTAGGCAGTGTGAAAATACAGTTAAGAATAGTGAAAAATGGGGCGCCTGGGTGGCTCAGTTGTTAAGCGTCTGCCTTCAGCTCAGGTCACGATCCCAGGATCCTGGGATCGAGCCCTGCATTAGGATCCCTGTTCGGCGGGAAGCCTGCTTCTCCCTCTCTCACTCCCCCTGCTTATGTTCCCTCTCTCGCTGTGTTTCTGTCAAATAAATAAATAAAATCTTAAAAAAAAAGAATAGTGAAAAATGAAAAAAGAAAAAACAATTATTTCCTGGCATCTAGCTTTAGAAAATGTATAAAATACATATTAGGGAATATGCCCAGTCTATATATATTGAAAGCTTAACAAAGATGAGGCAAGCGATTTACAGAAATACAGAGGGCGGAGGAACTTGCTAGAGGACAACATAGGGATACAATCAACCAAGTCCTGACGTGGGAAACACTACAGGGCAAACAACTCTGTTTCTTCCACATAAATTTTATGGCAGGTAAGAGATGGAAAGAGGGATCTGTACATTAAAAAAAGCTGGGGCGCCTGGGTGGCTCAGTCGTTAGGCGTCTGCCTTTGGCTCAGGTCATGATCCCAGGGTCCGGGGATCAAGCCCCGCACCGGCTCCCTGCTCAGCCAGAAGCCTGCTTCTCCATCTCTCACTCCCCCTGCTTGTGTTGCCTCTCTCGCTGTGTGTCCCTCTGTCAAATAAATAAATAAATAAACAAAAATCTTAAAAAAAAAAATCTTAAAAAAAAAAACCTTAAGAAATGATTATCAGTCAATTGTAATATGTGAACCTTATATGGATCCTGATTCAAGCAAAAAATTGTAAAACAAGTATCTACTCACACTATTACATCTATGAAAAAATTGGAAATTTGGATAATAACTGCATATTTGATGATATTATGGAAGTAATGTTTACTTCTTTAAGGTGTGACAACAGTGTTGTGGTTATACTATTTTTAAAATGTGTTTACTTATTTGAGAGAGAGAGTGCATGCACAAGCAGGGGGAACAGCAGAGAGAGAGGGAAAAACAGGCTCCCCGCTGAGCAGAGAGCCCCATGTGGGGCTCGATCTCAGGACCCGGGGATCATAACCTGAGCCAAAGGCAGATGCTTAAATGACTGAGCCACCTAGGCACCTCTGTGGTTATGTTAAAGAGGAAGAAACTTACCTTTTAGAGATATAAACTTAAATATTTACTGATGAAGTGATACAATCTGCGATTTCTCTCAACATAACATAGGAGTAGGGTGGTTTGGGGAGAGTATGAAAGTGGATTTGGATGAAAGAAGACTGACCATGAGTTGGTAACTGTTGAAGCTGGGTGATGGGTACATGGGAGTCCATTATATACTACTCTATCTACTTGTATGTTTGAAATTAAGAAGTAAAAAAAGAAAAAGATGAATTAAGTATAGAGACAAATGAAGGAAATATGCACCCTGAAAGGCAATCTAAGACAAAGAATTAAAGGTAGCATGGAATAGTGAAGTGCCAATTCTATGATCTATGTGATCTTGACATGTTACCTAATTCCTTTGCATTATTTCTTTACCTGTGAAATAATGCAGTTATAGCAGATAGTGATTTCAGCCTTTTAAAACCAAGATCCACAGTAAGAAATACATTTTACCAGGTAACCTAGTATACAAAGACATATAAATATTATATATTAATATGTTATATATTAATATAATATATAAACATTAAATATATAATAAACATATAACATAAATATTATATATATAGAAAGACATATAAATATTATATATATATATAAATTTCACTAAGGGTGCCTGGGTGGCTCATTCAGCTGAGAGTCTGACTCTTAATTTCTTCTTTTTTTTTTTTTTTAAAAGATTTTATTTATTCATTTTGACACAGAGAGAGATTACAAGTAGGCAGAGAGGCAGGCAGAGAGAGGAGAGAGGAGGAAGCAGGCTCCCTGCTGAGCAGAGATCCCGATGCGGGCCTCGATCCCAGGACCCTGGGATCATGACCTGAGCCGAAGGCAGCGGCTTTAACCCACTGAGCCACCCAGGCGCCCTGACTCTTAATTTCAGCTTAGGTCATGATCTCTGGGTCATAGGATGAAGCTCTGCGTTGGGCTCCATGCTTGTTGTGGAGTCTGCTTGTCCCCCTCTCTCTGCTTCTCTCCCCACTTACTCTAATAAATACATAAAATCTTAAAGAAATTTCACTAAATACTATTCTATGATTGATATTTGCCTGCCCTATTCCATTAATAAGTTTCTCAGTACACTACAATGATTTTATTACTGCAATTTCTGGAATGGTGGCCCCCAAAAGGTATGTTCACATCTTAATCCCCAGAACTTGTTAATTTATTTGGAAACAGTGTCTTTGCAGATGTAATTAAGGATCCTGAAATGAGGAGATCATCCTTTACCATCTGGGTAGGTCCTCAATTCAGTGACAAGTGCTCTTTTTTTTTTTTTTAAGATTTTATTTATTTATTTCACAGAGGGAGAGAGATCAGAAGGAGGCAGAGAGGCATTTTTTTTTTAAGATTTTATTTATTTATTTCACAGAGGGAGAGAGATCAGAAGGACTCGATCCCAGGACCCTGAGATCATGACCTGGGCCGAAAGCAGAGGCTTTAACCCACTGAGCCACCCAGGCGCCCGACAAGTGCTCTTTTAAGAGAAATGCAGTGAGAGATTTCAGACAGATGAGAAAACAGAAGAGGAAGAATGGGACCATGGATGCAGAGATTGGAGTGATGTGGCCACAAGCCAAAGAATACCTACAGCCACCAGAAGCTGAAGAGGTAAAGAACAGATTATTTACTAGAGCCTTTGGAAGGCATACAGCCTTCCTGACACTTGATTTCAGACCTCTGGCCTCCAGGGCTGTGAGAGAATTCTATTATTTTAAGCCACCATGTTCGTGGTGATTTGTTATGTCAGCCTCAGGAAACTAATACCATGACCTACTATGATTGGAAAACACTGCACTAAAATGCTGTATCTCCATACTGAGGGAAGTTCTAGTTCAGGAGGAGGAGGGATGTGAGGATGCTCAGTAATTTTTAAGAGCATAAAGGGATCCTGAGACCAACCCCTGCCTCAACCAAACATCAGATTCCCTACAGTGTTACTTGCAAACACCTGCAGAAATGACCTTCCCCAACACATGGTAGCTTTTGGCCCACTTTGGTTTTTAGTTATTTGATCCTTGATGTTTGTGTTTCTTGAAAGGAGAGAAAGCAGAAGGAGGAGATGATAATGGGTTGGGTTGTCCATGTACAAGACTGTGCTGGTGGAGCGACTGGGATGGAGTGTTATGAAGAAAAGGAATACAATTAGTTTAGTAGAACTACCAAGCTTTCTTCCCTTGTAAGCAAACTTTTTTTTTTAAAGATTTTATTTATTTTTTTATTTCACAGCAGGAGAGAGATAACAAGGAGGCAGAGAGGGAGCCCGACGTGGGCCTCGATCCCAGGACCCTGAGATCATGACCTGAGCCGAAAGCAGAGGCTTTAACCCACTGAGCCACCCAGGCGCCCGCAAACTTTTTTTTTTTTTTAACATTTTGAGAGAGAGAGAGAGAGAGAGAGAGAGAGACAGCACGCGCGCGCGCACATGACCAGCAGGGGGAAGGGCAAAGGGAGAGGGAGAAACAAACTCCCCTGCTGAGCTGAAGGCAGATGCTTAACTGACTGAGCCACCCAGGTGCCCCAGCAAACTTCTTGTCCTAATCAGAGCTCACAGAATATAGGATGCTGCTCCATTTTTCCTCATTACAACAAATAGTAGAGGCACACTGTATTTAATGCTTCCATATCCCAGCATCACTGATAATAATGGTCATGATGACAGCTAACATTTACTGTTTATTATACTGTAGAAGGTATTCTAAGTACCCTATGTGTATTAGCTATTTAATCTTTATAGCTGTGTGAAATAAGTACAATTCTAAATTTTTAACTAATTTTTGAACTGGTAACATGTTCATATAGATCAAAGTTCAAAAGATATAGAAGAGATTTACAGGGAAAAGCCTTCTTCCCACACCTGTTCCCAAGTTACCTTGTCCCCCTTCCTTGAGACAGCCACTATTGTCACTTTTTTGTTGAAACCACATCTGTGTATTGGTATCCCCTTCTTTAAACAAATAGTAGCATGTAAGTTTGAGGTAGATATTATTACAATTCTTCCCATTTAAAGATGAGGAAAGGGGCGCCTGGGTGGCTCAGTGGGTTAAAGCCTCTGCCTTTGGCTCAGGTCATGATCTCAGGGTCCTGGGATCGAGTCCCGTGTCCGGCTCTCTGCTCAGTGGGGAGCCTGCTTCTCCCTCTCTCTCTACCTGCCTCTCTGCCTACTTGTGATCTCTCTCTCTGTCAAATAAATAAATAAAATCTTTAAAAAAAAAATAAAGATGAGGAAAAAAAGATACACAGGAAGATTAAGAAACTTGTCCAAGATGAAGAATTACTGAGACAAAACTAGAATTTGAACAATCTATTTATAGAGCCCATAACCACTGGACTACATTGTTTATAGTACTGTTTTGGCAGTAAAATAATCGAATGTAAAAAGTTAACCAATTTTTTTTATGTTAAAATGAAATAATATTAGAATACCCAATCCTTCTATTTTAGACCACTTCCTAGTACAGTAAGCTTAAGTCTAATAGATGCAAATAAACAATACTTTCACCTACATTTAAGTAAACAGGATTTTTTTGCACACAGGTCACATAATTAGTTGGTAGCAAAACTGGTATGTTGAGTCCTATTTCTAAAATCCAATTCCATTCAAAGTAGGGTCATTTCCTTAGTATAGACCCTCTTCAATTCACCTGGACTACTATGTCTCTTAATTGGTCTGACTTTCTTGGATCTTGTCCTTCTTTAATTCATCCTCTATAGCTATAGTATTTCCAAAGTGATCTCTCTAGTCCTTTGCCTCAATGTCCTCAAAGGTATTGTCAACCAACTCAGGTTTAAATTCAAGATCTGTCCTTAACTTTCCAGCTTCTCACACTAACACTATACACCTAGAATTTTCTTTCAGAATGCACTTGAAACCCTAGCTTAGCACCCTTCATGATCTGGCCCCTGTCCATTCCTCCAGCTTAATAATCCTCAAAAATAAATAAATAAATAAAATAAAAAAGTTATTGCAGCCACACTTGAAGAGCCCCAGCTAATTAGTCTGTACTGCAACAGTATTTACTTTTGAAAACACAGTTTTCTTGTGTAACATACATGCTATTTGTTTAAAGCTTTTGTCTGCTTCCATGAGCTCAGACATCACTTACTCTAGGAAGCCTTCTAATTCTCCAGCCTTGCTGATTCTGATGCAAATGCCCCTCCTCCATGCTCCCATGCTTAATTCTGTTTTAAGACACTGCACATGATTCCTAATTAGTTTGCCAGTCTGTTATAAACTTTTGGAAGGCAGGGATTATTTGTTATTTGACTTTATTTCCCAGTGACTAGACTGGGATATATTTTGAAGTTCAAAAGTCAACCTGCCTTCTGATTAGATCCAGAGAGTAAAGAAAAAAGAAATTAAGATGATTCTCAGGTTTTTTGGCTTGAACAACAGGATAGATGATTGCACCATTAAATGAAATGGCAAAGACTGAGATACTTATTGGATATTCCAAAAAAGCACAAATAGGCAATCTGAGGTTCAGGGGGCAAAATAACAGGCTAGATATATCAATTAAGATTTCATAAGCACATAGGTGGTATCTAGAGCTGTGGGACTGGATATTACCTACTGAGACTGCGTAGATCAGGTTTAGTTACTATTTCAGTGTAAGAAGGAAAAGCACAGGAGAAAGGAAGAAAAACTAAAGGAATGTGGTATTTAGGAAGTGTCTTAATAAAGGAAGTGCTCACCCAAGTCAAGTGCTACTAAATACAAGGCCAAAACGACAACTACTGGATTTGGCAACTCATAAGTCACTGGAGACCCGTGACAAGAACAGTTTTAGTAGAATGTAAAAGATAGAAGCCAAAATGGGTAAAGGTGGTCAAAAGGTACAAACTTCAAGTTATAATAAGTTGTGGGGGGTGTAATGTACAACACAGTGACCACAGTTAACGATTCTTCATTGCATATTTGAAAATTGCTAAAAACAAAGATCTTAAAAGTTCCATCACAAGAAAAACAGCGTGCCTGGCTGGCTCAATCAGTAGAGCGCCAAGACCCCCCTGATCTCGCGGTTTTGAGTTCAACTCCACGCTGGGCATACAGTTCACTTGAAAAAAAAAAAAGGCTCTTATCACAAGAAAAAAACCGTAATTATGTAAAGTAATGGATGATAACTAAACTTCTTTTGGTAGTCATTTCACAATGTATATATATATCAAATCATTATACTGTACACCTTAAACATGTGTGTCAATTATATCTCAGTTAAGACTGGGAGGAAAAAAGTAGAAGATAGACCAGTGTGTGCCAATAAAATAGGATGGAAGAAAGCAGAAACATCAAGCAGAGACAATAATTTTGAGAAGTTTCATTGTAAAGAGATTAGAGAAAATGGCACAGCAGCTAGAAGGGGCGAGAGATCAAGGGAAGGGGAATAATTAGAAGCAAATCTTTGTGTTATAGCTTCACACTCTATTGAAATTAGTTTTTCAATGTTTCCTCCAATTATATAAATTCCTCGAGAGCAGAATTTTCTACCTTTTTTTTTAAGATTTTATTTATTTATTTGACAGAGAGATAGAGAACACAAGTAGGCAGAGCAGCAGGCAGAGGGAGAAGCAGGCTCTCCGTGGAGCAGGGAGCCCGATGTGGGACTTGATCCCAGGATCCTGGGATCATGACCTGAGCCAAAGGCAGTGGCTTAACCGACTGAGCCACCCAGGCACCCAGAATTTTCTACTTTCTAACTCCTATCTATATCTCAAGTTCTTAATACATATTTGTAGAATATCTAGAACCTGAACTCTTAAATCCTGGTCCAAGAAATGCAACAGAGTAGAAAGAGTAGAATTTAGAATCAGATAGATTCAAATTTATATATCAGATTCTTCACTAATAAGCTAGGTACCCTTAGACAAATCTATCTTTAAGAACCTCAGGTTTCTTATGGGCACAAAATATATTGCTGGAATGCTATTAACAATTACATGAGAAACTGTAAGTCACTTGGTATAGTTTTTGATCTAAAGATGGTGCTCAAATGATCTTTAATATTATCATTGTTATGATTTTTAAGGGCAGGCAAATATAATCGTGTGTATGCCATTCATATACACATGTAGACAGGTATACTGTAGAGAACTGAAAACCAGTAGCTCTTTGGATGTAGCTACAAAGTGTAGCTCTTTGCCCCAATCACCCTATCGTTTTTTTTTTGTTTTGTTTTTTTGAGGGGGAGCACATATATCACCTTATTTTATTTGCTTTTTTATTATTTACATTTCATTATAATGTAAAGCATGAAAATCAGAATTTATTTTTTTAAAGGTTTTATTTATTTGACAGAGAGAGAGAGAGATCACAAGTAGGCAGAGAGGCAGGCAGAGAGAGAGAAGGAAGCAGGCTCCCCGCCGAGCAGAGAGCCGAGGCGGGACTCGATTCCAGGACCCTGAGATCATGACCTGAGCCGAAGGCAGAGGCTTTAATCCACTGAGCCACCCAGGCGCCCAAGAATTTCTTGTTTAATACTATTAACATCAGTGGTTAAAACTGTGTCTCACACAAAGCAGGCATTCGATAATTACATATTGAATATATATTAAGTGTACACTTTTCAAAATCTTTAACTACATGTTTTAAAGTAGTAAACTTTTATTGAGGTGGGTAGACACTGTCATCTCAAATCATTCAAAACTGACATGCAGAAAGCTTGTATATTATGCTACTTCAGGAAGCCTTCCCTCAAACAGCCCAAGTCTGGGCTAGGTGACTCTCGGGATTGCTTAGTATCCAGTCCTTCCCCCATTAGTCCTGTAATTGAGTTGTCTGTATTTCCTATTGAATTGCCTCATTTGAAATAAACAAAAATGTCATCTACTTGGATACTTTTCCACGTAGTTCATGATTTCTTCATTTTTCAAAACCAAAACACAGAACTGGGAAATAAGTTATTAAGGCTCAGTAACCTAGAAGTTATTATGCAAGGGGCATGCTGTGGCTATCAACAACAGGCCTCACTAGTTCGAGGCATTGTCTGAGGCTTCCAGAAGAATTATAGGAGAAATAGTTCAGAGAGTCAGGATGGTCTGTTATGACTCTGGACTAGTTCTATTTCGAAGGTCTACTCCCTACCCCAACCTCAGAATGACACCATAATGCAAACCTCTCTGACATAAGCTTGTAACTCTGCTTGCCACATAATCAGTCTCCTAATGTCTCCTAGCAGTGTCCATGGTAGTAATATTGTCTTCAATGTAAAAATATGCCTCTTTGTGGTCACTGACTCTACTACCACCGCCAGGGGAGCTTGAGTTGAGAGGCAACTACGGTTCTCGCTCCTCAGATCCAGAACACACCCTCCCAACAATCTGTTAGAACATGGTGGATTACTATGAAGTTCTAGGAGTGCAGAGATATGCTTCACCTGAGGACATTAAAAAGGCTTATCGTAAAGTGGCACTTAAATGGCACCCTGATAAAAATCCAGAAAATAAAGAAGAAGCTGAGAGAAAATTCAAAGAAGTAGCTGAGGCATATGAGGTATTATCAAATAATGAAAAACGGGACATTTATGATAAATATGGCCAAGAAGGATTAAATGATAGAGGCAGAAGTCATTTTGATGATTCTTTTGAGTATGGCTTCACATTCCATAAGCCAGATGATGTCTTTAAAGAAATTTTTGGTGAAAGGGATCCATTTTCATTTCATTTCTTTGAAGACTCACTTGAGGACCTTTTAAATAGCCCAAGAAGCTCCTGTGGAAGCAGAGGTACAAGATCATTTTTTGCTACCTCCAGTAAATATCCAGTTTTTGAGAGATTTTCTTCATATGATATAGGATATATACCATATGATTCACTGGGCCACGAGGGCCTTAATTCATTCTCCTCCCTGGGATTTGATGATAGTGGGATAAGCAACTACGTATCTGTTACAGCTTCAGGTAAGATTGGTAATAGCAGAAATATAAACACACAGAGAATTATTGAGGATGATCAAGAAAGAGAAGTTGATGATGACGGTGAGTTGAAGTCCTTCCTTATAAATGGTGTGGAAGATGAAGAGGACTTTGCAGAAGAATGCAGTTGGAGAAGAAAGTCATTTAACATTCACCAAAGTCCTATAGCCCCAAACATGTAACTCAATATACTTTTGTGGATAATGATGAGCAAGATATACCTTGGGTCACCAGCAACTGGAATCCCTCTATGTTCTCAGCAGGATTCAAAGAAGGTGGTAAGAGGAAAAAAAAAAAGCATAAAGAAGTTCAGAAGAAGTCAACTAAAAGGAATCGTTAAATTGACTCTTCAGACATATTATGTTCATATAACAATTGAACATGACTCTGTGTGTTTTGGTTAATCAGTTTTGTACATAACATTGGTTTAATACTATACTAAGATTATGTTTTTAACACGTTTAGCAGCATTGTGGACATTTGATCAAAGGCTGTTTGGATTAGGTATGTTAGAAAAAGATGAGTTTGTGGTGACAGTGATATAAAGAATTTGGAAAACAGCAAATAATATTTTACTTTTTTTAACCTAAACATTTACAAATCATAAGAGTTTTTTTCAGCAGAGTTTATGATCTATTTCATTCCTTTTATCTATTTGAAACTACTACGTAAAAACTTCTGAAATATGTATAGCATTTGGAGCTAAAAATTTATTAAGATATACAGGTTCAGACTATAAAATTATTCATGAAATGAATTTTCTCCAATAAAGACAGAGCATTTAACACATAAATACATTATAAAAATTAAAGTATAAAATATTTTAAGTTAAAAATAGCCAGAATTATATTTGCAACCCTATGTTTACAGAACTTATTCACAATAGCCCAGAGGTGGAAGCAACCCAAATACCAATTAATGGATGAATAAACATACATATGGTGAAATACTATTCAGTCTTAAAAAGGAAATCCTCTTACATGCTACATGGGTTACATGTTACATGGATAAAATTTGAAACATTATGGTAAGTGAAATAAGCCAGTCATAAAGACGAATCCTTATGATTCTACTTATACGAGGTAAAAAATTCATAAAGACAAAGTAGAATCGTGGTTATCAGGACAAGGGAGGGAGGTGTTGTCAATGGGTCTAGTTTCAGATTTCAAGATGAAAAAGTTCTAGAAATCTGTTTCACAATGTACATTTAAAAATTACTAACACGGCAAATTTTATGTTATGTGTATTTTACCATAATTAAAAAAGAATACTAGACTTATCCTGTATTTCTCAAAGCAATGAGGCTATTTCATGTATGGTAGGCCTACAGTGAGTCACTGCAGACAGGAAACTTTCTATTTTCTTTTTTACTATATACTACGTTCACAAGATCTACAAAGACATTACTCTAAAACACCAACTTTAGCCACTATAATTTAGGGTTATGATGGAAGAAAAATTAATTACAGATACATCGGACATTGAGCAAGTAGTCTTAGCTAAATGTTTGCAGACATCTGCTTATTTTAAAGATTTTATTTTTATTTATTTGTCAAGAGAGAGAGAGAGAGTATAAGCAGGCAGAGTGGCAGGCAGAGGCAGAGAGGGAGGCAGGCTCCCTGCTGAGCAAGGAGCCCTAAGCGGAACTCGATCCCAGACTCTGGGATCATGATCTGAGCCGAAAGCAGCTGCTTAACCAACTGAGCCACCCAGGCATCCCGACATCTGCTTATTTTAAATGAACCTAGTTTAATTTCAACACAACTACTTCCTAGCTTCCTCTAATTATTTTATTTTCAAAATACATTACTTTCCAGCCTATGATTTTTATTCATTCTGAGTATTCATTCTGAGTGTGTTTTTCTGAGTACCTAGTATTTGTCAGTACTTGGGATACAGTAACGAATGAAACACCAAAAATCTTAGCTTTCACAGAGCTTCCAAGCTGGGCAAAAACAATAAACAAATATTAAGTAAAATATGATGTTAGTCATAGCTGCTAAAGAAAACAAAAGGTTACAGAAGTTTTGGAATATAAGGGTTAAAACTGTAGTTAAGGTAGCCAGAGAAAAAAGATGGTTAACATCTGAGTAAAGATGTAAAGAAAGTAAAAGAGTTAACCATGGGGATATGAGGTGAAAGAGAATTCCAAAAGGAATAGCAAGTGAAATGTCTCTTAAGGCCAGACGTGTAAGGTGTGCTTGATGCTCACAGAGATCATTGTGAACAATTAAGAGAACAAGCAGATGAAGTCAGAAAGGTAACAGGAGGTCAGATTATGCAGGGCCTGCAAGATCACAGTATGGACTCTGTTATTACAGGTGGGACAGGAAGCCACTGGAGGCTCTGAGCAGAAGAGAGACATAATCTGATATATTTAAATAGGCCCACTCTGGCTGTTGTTTTGTTTTAAATGATTTATTTTAGTGGGAGGAGGGGCAGAGTGGGAGGGACACTCTCAAGCTAACTCCCCACTGAGTGCAGAGTCAGACACAGGGCTCTATTTCACCACCCTGACATCATGACCTGAGCCAAGATCAAGGATCAGACACTCAACCCACTGAGCCATCCAGGCACCCCTGGCTGTTGTCATTAAGAAAAGACTCAAAGTAAGCAGATGTAGAAGCAGGGAAATCAGGCTACTGCTAGAATCCAGACAAGACACTGTCATAGCTTGGTCCAGGGTGGTGGAGGTAGGGGTGGTCACGGTGATCAAATTCTGGATTTGTCTAAAGGTAGTCTAAAGGTAGGGCCAAGCAGAATTTACTGACAGGCTGCATATTGGGCAAGACAGGAGTTAAGGTTTTTGGCTTTAGTAACTGAGAGAAGAGATTTGCCATTATCTGAGATAGGACTGCAGGTGTTAAATTTTGGACGTGCTGCAGTTGAGATTCCTGAACTTAATAACTGAAAAGAATTTCTTGGATTGACTTGCATCCTGCATATTCCTCGCCACTGAATTTTTTTTTAGTAATCTATTGAACATACTATTTTAACCTTTCATCTCTCAGAAATGTAATAACTGGCGTGGGGCGGACGGGCGGGGAGCTGCGCCGCGGGGGCCCGCCGAGTCGCCGCCCGTTTGTGGCTCTCCCTGGCCAGCGACCGGAGGCGACTTCGGGGGCTAATGGAGGATCGGGAAGCTTAGATAGTACAGAGGTGGGGAAGGAGGAGGCACAGCTGGGTTCCCTCACCTTGAGGTCGTCAGGGGTGTGTCTTGGACGAAATATAAATGCAGAGGATTGCATGGATCTGGGCACTGTAGTCACACATTTAATGTGACTAGAAGATGGGAGCAAATAACCTAGCAAAACTAAAATCCAATCACCTTTGGCAAAATACAGTTCAGTGGCATATAGCAATGTAACAAATCTAGAAACCACAAAAGATTATATCTATTCTTTAAATGACTGCCAGAGTAAAATATGAGCTTTTGCTTAATTGTTTGATTTTTAGTTGGTAGGTGGAGAGGAAATTCTATAGGAGAAACTGGGAATGATTTGTATTAACTTATTTTGAGGGGGCACTTGGGTGGCTCAGTTGGTTAAGTGTCTGCCTTTGACTCAGACCATGATCTCAGGGTCCTGGGATTAAGCCACACATTGGGCTCCCTGCTCACTGGGGAGTCTGCTTCTCTCTCTCCTTGTGACCCTCCTCCTGCTCAAGCTCTCTCTCTCAAATAAATGAAAATCTTAAAAAATAAAAAAAAATTGAACAGAACTTATTTTTAGAAAATAAAATCATAAAAGCTTAAGAGTATTTTAAATGCTACTTTTGTAAAATGTGTTATTTAGTAAAGTTTATCTGTCATGTATCTGGGACTACTGGGAGTTGGAAAAAAACAATTTTCCAACAACAAAACCAAAAACCAGTGTCTGAAAATTTAAGAATGCAATGAACACATGCCCTCCAGTCCATTTTTCCACTCTTAACAGATAACTAAAAATTCAGATTTAATCTTACTCAATAGCTTAAAATTATCCAATGGTTTCCCACTGCCTAGAGGAATGGGAATATACAAGACCTTTCGTGAGCCAGCCACCAGCTTTTCTACCTAACTTGGTTTTTTAATCACTTCTTCCTACACCTTATGCTCGAGCACAGTTTTTCCAAAAGGTGTCCAAGGGATACCAGTTCAAGACTCACCATAGAAAAAGGGCCCCTGGTCAAATACAGTTTGCAAATTACTGCCAAATACCTTTCTTTCTTGGAGGCTTAGAATTAGTCTATTATGGGCATGATGAAATGCAGCACTCCCCAAACTTATTTGACCACAGAATCATTTTGGTGCAACACCTACTACCCGCCCAGGAACATATTTCAAAAAAACGCTCCTCCAGGCTTACTGATGATTGAAAAGCTTTATTCAGTGCCTTTGCATGTGCTCCCTCTGGCAGGATGGCTCTGTTACTCTAGCCTGCTTGAGAAAAGCCTTTTTTTAAGTCTCAAATGTCTCCTAAAGTTTAAGGGCATGCGCACATTTCCTCTTGGTCCCTCCCTGCTGCCAGGAAACATCTGTCACTTTTTCTTTCTCCCCACCATTGTCACTACATTTAGTATGTTATATTACAATTACTTGCTTTTTTGTCTCCCATGATGGTAGAACTATGCTTCATGCTCACACGTGGTGTTCAATGTTTGTTGAATGAATGAACTGCAAACAGGCTTTTAAAAAATTATTCTTTAGTCAATGTTTTCACTTTAGGACTGCATGACTCACAGACGAGAAAGTTTCCTATTGTACTCAATACTCTACTACAGAGCCTTTGTAAAGAACAGCAACCAAGAGAACCACAGGCATGCAAAGTTCTATTTATGAGCATCTCAAGGCAGTAGAATTTTCAAAATTTGAAATTTAGTAAAATACCCAAATGACATTTTTTATGACCCACCACTGCCTTTCTTGAGCCCCCATGCCACTTTAGTCAAGACTCTATTAGAATCTATTGCTATACTGTCATTTATCTATTGCTTGTCTATCACCCTGACAAGACAGTGAGCAACTCCAGGGAAGTGGAGATTCATCCACAATGACTACTAAAAAGTTTTTAAATGAAGAGAACATTCTTTTTGGCTCAATAAAAAGTTCCCAAAGGACTCTACTAAGCCAGAGTTAAGACCTAGTGGTGGTATAACAGAAAAAGAACTAGACAGCAATTATACAACTAAAATTGCTGACTTACAACTTGTGATCCTATGTTGGTTTCAGTTCAGTAAAATGAGGGTAACTGCCGGAACTTACTGGACTTGTGAAGATCCAAGGAGATGATCCATTCAAAACACCAATATATATATATCATGGTGTTAATGTTAGGAAGTGGTTAAATTTACTTATTGCTTTAAGGCAAAATGAAGCATAATGAATATATTTTTCAAAGATCTTGGCATGCATAATCCAGTACCCAGTGTTAAACTTTCATGGGGCGCGTGGTGGCTCAGGTCATGATCCCAGGGTCCTGCAACTGAGCCTCACATCTGGTTCGATGCTCAGCGGGGAGCCTGCTTCTCTCTCTCCCTCTGCTGCTCCCCCTGCTTGTGCTCTCTGGCGCGCGCTCTCTCTCTCAAATAAGATATTAAAAAAAAACTTTCATTAATAAGGTTTCACACAAAGCCTCATTAAAAAAAAAGTCACAAGCAAAAGATGATTCCAGCTCTAAACCATAGGTTGTGGCTTCTGTAAGACTACGTATCTAGTCATTAATCCTATGGAGAAAGACAGCTTTCTGCCACTTAACTATTAGAATCAAAGAGCAAATTCTGTGCACTGGACAGTGGTTACTTTTTATTTTTTACAGGAAAGAAAATCTTATAATTACCATCCCACTTTCATTAAAGTAGATCAATGTAAGAAATACACGCCAAGACATAGATCTGATGTCAAATACCATATGCTCTGGTTCACACATTGGTCACCTATTGGCCAAAACCCTGAAATAGGATCCAACGGCAGATCAACCCGCAAGGTAGTTGATTCAGCTTTGACTGATCGAGGTTTATGTTCACCAGATTAACTGTTCGCGAAGACTACACCCTAAAAGATTGGTCCCCATTATTCCTGGACTCCTTCATCTTGCCTTTACGAACAGGGCTTTCAGACATTAAAAGCCCCGGGAGTACTTCCAAGCATTCTCCCTTCCAAGAGGAAATGCTCAAAGGATTTGTGTTACTAAACACGTTTCTTGTACATGCTGGAGCCAGCTCTGAAGTCAACTCTCTGAAAACACGAAAACAGCATTTCAAGGTAACTTAACAGAAACAAGAGCTCTGTGATGTGAGACACTTTGTCTACTGGTTACCCACGCAAGTGAAAACTGACACAACTTCTAGGAGTCGGAGTAACTCGAAGACAGCCCCTCTGGGGGATGGCACACACTTTTCTCTCTGCAGTCACTCCGGCTTCCCAGAATACCTCAACGGTAGGGAGAACACAGGGCCCACCCCTTTCCAGAAGCAGCAGGTAAAGAAGAAATCCAAGGAGCGCACCAAGGGTTTGGGAATGGAGGCCCCAGCAGAAGGGTCCGCCGGAACAGGGATCGCCTCAGACCAACTTGGATCCCTCTGGGGCGCCTCAGGTTTCTCAGACAGCAAGCCCCGGAGGGGACACCGTGGGAGATGAGTCTAACCTGAGAGGCAGCGGACGCTTGCTACGGCGGGAACCAGCTTAGTTGCTGAGAGTAACCAAACCATGACGTCCTCGCTCACGCGGCAGGAAGGAAAAGAGAAAAACAGCCGGAGAAGCAGCCGTCCGAAAAATTGCGTCGCCAGGAAACCAAGCCCAGCGCCCTCCCCTTCCGGCCGGCGCCGCGCGCCGGGCTTTCCTTCTGCAGCGGCGCTGAAGGCTGACGTCACACCCCGCGCCGTGAGTGACGCTCCTGCCGGAGGGCCCGTTTGATGTCCTGTCGTCGCGCTCTACTTAATGCCCGCACGCACGGAACGTCTGATTCTAAATGATTCTCTGAAGGGGCTGATAGTTCCCGTCTCCTTGAAAGCACCATGTGGGGAGGATTGGTTCAGAGAACTTGCTCAGATTTAGAATATAAGAGCGCGCGCGTAGAGAGACAGGCGACATCGTGAACAGCCACACTTCTAGAAGGTTCTAGGAAGTGCGCAGGGGCAGAGGCGGAGGCAGTAGGAATGAACGGGCGAAGGACCCGGGGTCACGAGACCGTTGGGTAGGCGGAGCCAGCGCCGGGGAGGTTCTAGTCTGTTCTGCCTCGCGGCAGCCGCCCCCTTCCACACGGTCACGCTGAGCTAGTACCCGCGCCTGGAATCGGGTCGCACCCTGAGCCGCGCCTGCCGCCTGCCGCCTGCCACCGCCTCTGGACCATGGACCCCCGCAAAGTGAGCGAGCTTCGGGCCTTCGTGAAAATGTGTAAGCAGGATCCGAGCGTTCTGCACACCGAAGAAATGCGTTTCCTGCGGGAGTGGGTGGAGAGGTGAGACCCGGGGCGAGGACCATTGGGGGTGGGAAGAGGGACGGCCGGAGGGGGAGCTGGGCCGGAGCTGGCGTGGGGCGGACGGGCGGGGAGCTGCGCCGCGGGGGCCCGCCGAGTCGCCGCCCGTTTGTGGCTCTCCCTGGCCAGCGACCGGAGGCGACTTCGGGGGCTAATGGAGGATCGGGAAGCTTAGATAGTACAGAGGTGGGGAAGGAGGAGGCACAGCTGGGTTCCCTCACCTTGAGGTCGTCAGGGGTGTGTCTTGGACGAAATATAAATGCAGAGGATTGCATGGATCTGGGCACTGTAGACGTGGTGGGGGTGGGGAGCTGCAAGATTTCGTGTTCGTGTGTTGTTTTTCTTGATATCTCGTGTCCTGCTTAGGTCGCAATGGCACACAGCTCTTCTACGCACTACGTCTTTAAATAGTGTTTTAATAATTTATTATATAATGAGTAGTAATATGGTAATTATTAGATTAACTTTAAATTTACAGCGATTCTAACTGCGTAGAATTATTTTGGGAATCACTTAATGGTACCTCCGTAGTAGCGGTGCCATTACACTAGACACTTGAAGAAAAATGATTTTTCAAGGACCAGCATGTTACCATGATCTGTTATTGTTGTCCTTTAGAAATCTGGAGTACTTCGCTACGTGCACGGAATTAATTGAATAGGCATTGTGCCAGATGCTAGGAAACTGTAGAAGTGCAGTTTATTTAGGGATATAGGTGAATACAGAAATTTGTTTTGATATTTACTGTATAATAGATTAATATTCTTCTTATTGGAGGAGAACTTAAGGGAGAAAGGGAAATTTTCCCCGAGACGGTTGTTTTTTTTTTTTAAATCACGAGTGAGGAATTTAAATGACACACAGATCGCACCTCATAGTGATAACAGCGACAATGCAAAGCAATGTGACTCTTTAGAGGTACTACCCTGAGCATCGATCTTTTTATTTTAGCGATATTTTTATAGGGGAAGGTGAACCCGTGATGACCACGTAATTTAAAGACTATTTCTTTCAACAAACTCTTCTAAGGAAGAAACTTAAGTTAAAATCTGTCAACGTTGCACCCACGTGGTGGTATAATTTTTTTCCTCTAAGAAGTTTCTCAGTTTTTCTCTTCTACTAGTTTTCTAACTATGGTAAGATTTTGCATATGTTATAAGTGTAAAATTCTGAGATCACTTACAATTATTGCAGTAACTTAAAAATTGTTTCTGGTAATAGTTAACAAGAATGCTGTTTTGTCACAGGAAAACCTACAAGATGCTAATTTCGGGATACTAAACTAAGAGTTTAGGCCTGGATTTTAGTCGTTTTTTTCCTCTTGAATGACTTGATAATCTAAATGCTTCACTTTAGAAATTTGTATGTTTTTAACCTTTTATATTTATTATAGGAAAGAGCCTACAGTTAAGTTGTTTATAAAATTCCAGGTAAAGCTGATGTGTATACACCACAGGAAGAAATGGTTGATGCCAGGACTGTACATTATACTGAGTGTGTACAATGTTTTGTTCCACTGCTGGAGAGGAAAAAGGGAGCTGTGAAGAAAAAGCTAAAACAAATTTAAGAACAGTGTAACTTGTGCTGGAGTGATATGGCCATGTAGAGAATTCCAATGTAAGGCCTGGAGAATATGTTAAACATTATTTTCAGAAAATACTTATGTATCTTTTTTTTTTTTTTTAACAACATTTCACATTGGTGGGGCGCTTGGGTGGCTCAGTTCTTAAGCATCTGCCTTTGGCTGGGGTCATGATCCCAGGGTCCTGGGATTGAACCCTGCCTGGGGCTCCCTGCTCAGTGGGAAGCCTGCTTCTCCCACTCCGCCTGTTTCCTCTCTTGCTGTGTCTCTCTCTCTGTCAAATAAATAATAAATAAAATCTTTAAAAATTTTTTTCACATGGGTAATTCCTTTTTTTGTTAAATTGTTCATCTATATTTTTCTTGTGGCATCCTAAATTTTTGGTTTAAGTATAGGACGAAGCATCTTGGCGTGCATAGGGGCCCTATTCTGAAGCTTTCGTTATCTATACTAAAATTTTTTTAGTCTTTGAGGCTTTTGCTTGAAGTGCATCAATTTCTCTTTGCCTTCATGTCAGCCTTCTTAAGTGCAGGATTATAGGAGATGGGACTGGATGTGGAGACTTCTGGGTCCAGGAATATTCCGAGGCCTAATCTTACTATAAGGGCTCCTGAAGTTGAAACCGTGTGAGTTCTTCTCTGTTCATACTAGATTAGTCATAGGTACCCAGGTTTAGACATTGAAGAACAGTTTATTTTGTCTTTTTGTGTGTTTACCAGAATTTTTACCATTGTCTATAGTTTAAAATTTTATTTGATTTTAAGATTTTATTTAGCAAAAGAGAAAAAAAAATCGGAAAAAAGAATTTACTTAACCTTTTAAATTGGACAAAGAAAAATATTTTTGTCTTGGTCAGTGAGGATCCAGGGAGGAGATGATCTTTTCAACAAAATATGTTTTGGGGTATTGTTGTTCTTTAGGAAGAAGCATTTTTTGACATTTATTTCATTTTGTGGTGATTTAAGGTCAAAGGGAGTATCTTTGTGTTTTAATCTCCAGCATAGCGCATGGCATGTGGCTTTTCGCATTGCATATGGCTTTTTGGTAAATATTTTGTTTTTTTTTAAGACTGACTTTATTGGACACAGAGAGACAGAGAGGGAACATAAGTAGGGGGAGTGGGAGAGGGAGAAGCAGGCTTCCCTCTGAGCAGGAAGCCCCATGCGGGGCTTGATCCCAGGACCCTGAGATCCTGAACTGAGTCTAAGGCAGATGCTTAACCAACTGAGCCACCCAGGTGTCCCATGGTAAATATTTTAAATGAACAGGATGCACTTCTGCTCTCGATGAATTGAGAACGTTGCACCCGGTTTTTGTACAGGTGAATAATAACTATGGCTCATAGCAGTTTGAATATATCAAATTAAGACAATTATGAATGAAGTTTTGTGTGATTCCGTGAGGAAGATCTCTGCACTAGCCCTACTTGGCAGCGTAAAAACCTATACTGGTAAAGTCCAGTTTGCAATGATGAGCAGGGAATTAGCGTGTTTTAAATCTTGGGAGCATTAAATGAAATTTTTGTACATATGAATTGGTTTTAACCTTTCGGTAGTTAACTAGAATTTGGAATGTGAGAAACTCTAAATGTAGCTTATGAATAACATTCTTGTGTTCCTTCCCCCCCATTTAAATTTTTTTTTTAAAAGTTGAAGTTTGCAGGAAAATTGCAATACAGTACATTTTTCCTGAAACAGTTTCCAGTGTTGTGCCCTCAGCACTATTGTGTATTTCCTACAATACAAGAAGGATAGTCTCTGTAATACAACCACCAAACTCAGGAAACTAAGAATGATGTATTACTGCTATCTAATTCTCAGAATTCCATGTTGCACTTTATTGTTGTGACTTCTAATCTCTGTTTGAAAGAATTCTTTGATCTTTCCTTGGCTTTCATGAGCTTGGCAGTTTTGCGTATTACAGGCCAGTTATTTTGAATAATTTGCCTCAATTTGGGTTTGTCTTAACTTTTCTAAGGATTAGATTTAGCTTAATACATTCTTTTAAAAAGATTTACTTATTTTAGAGAGAGTGAGAGCGTGAACTTGTGCAATCAAGTGGGGAGAGGGGCGGAGGGAGAGGGAAAGAGAGAATCTCAAGCAGATGCCAAGCTCAGCCCCAGGGTTTGATCCCACGACCCTGAGGTCACAACCTTAGCTGAAACACCCAATGCTTAACGGACTAAGCCACCCAGGCACCTGGCATAATACATTTCTTGGTAGGACTGTCACTTCCCAAAGTTATAACGTAAGTTAGATTGTTATGGCTGTGTTTGAATGTCTCCCTAAATACTTTCCTGAATGTTGCATTTTGAAACTTAGGAAAAAACACAGCTTAAGAAGCCCTGTGTCTTCGTTAAAATTTAATGCAAAAGGGACGCCTGGGTGGCTCAGTCAGTTAAGTGTCTGCCTTCAGCTCAGGTCAGGATCCCAGGGGCCTGGGATCAAGGTTCCACACAGCAGACTGTGTGCTTAGCAGGGAGTGCTTGTCCCTCTCCCTTTCACTCTGCCCCTCCCTTCTGCTCCTGATTTCTTTCTCCTGCTCTCTCAAATAAATAAAATCTCTGATAAAAAATTAACTGCAAAGAATTGTTGTTTGATGACTGCGCTCTTTTGAAAAGTAGTTTTTCTGTAGATCAGAATTTTAAAGAATTTTGTTTATATGTTTCTTTTTAAATTATTTTACTTTGCTGGACTACAAACTAAGAACTAAAGATTTTTTTGTAATTGTCACATTAAACTGAATGGGGAAAGTGTGCACATTTTTCTTGATTGGTGCTTAACAATGAATTCCAATCGTCTATTAACTGCATTTGCTATTTTAGATTTGTAGTTTCATTTCATGTTGGCTTCATTTGTAAGTGAAAAGGCAAGTGATGGGGTAGGAGAAGATACTTGCAACACATAAAACTGACAGGGCTTGTATGCAGAGTATACAAAGAAAACCTAAAGGTAAATATGACAGAATCTAATAGCTAGATGAGAGTTGAACTTTACACAATAGGCTATTCAGATGGCCGATAAATAAGTGAAAAGGGACTCAACTACAATGAGATACCAATAGACACCTATTGAAATGGCTAAAAATGTAAAAGATGGACAATAGGTAAATGTTGGCCGAGGTGTGGAACAACTGGATTTTTAAAAAATAATTACTGGAACTCTTATGCACTGCTAATACAAGCATAAATTGGTAAAAGAACTTTGAAGCACCAAATCCGTTTCCCATTTGGAAACCAATATCCATTTAAATCCAACATACACATCTTGTGTCCAGAAATTCCACCCGCCTGAAATGAATGTAAACGTGGATACAACTTTAGTTATAAAGAATTAATATCTAGGGGTCTTTTGAAATAGATCTGTTTTCCAAGTGAATATTTTTCTTTTTTTACATAAAATTAATGGGTTTTTATTTTATTTATTTATTTTTTCTTTTTTCAAGGCAAATTTTAGTTAAGTTCTTCTTACCTCCAGTTCACTATCCTGGAGGAGTGCCCTTAATCCAGTGAACATTTTAGTCCCTGGACTGCTGCATGGGGCCCATTTACTTAAGAGTCTGGCCCAAGTGGAACATATAGCATTAATTCTTCTTAGTCTTTTTTTCCTCCTTGTTTTTAAGTTTTTTGTGTATAGTTGATGCTGTTGCAATGGAGTATTTGGGAAAGGACTTAAAAGGCCAAGGAGAAGTGTTAATGGGTGGATTGTAGAAGGGATAAGGAGAAAATCTGTACTGTGGGGGGCATATGAAATACGAACAGAAAGAATCTTTGTAGGTCTAAGAGGAAACAAACATTTTTAATTATTATACTATGACTTCATAATTATTCATAAACTATTTGAATTTAAGTGAACTCTTACTAAAGTTGAAGTTTGGATTCAGTATACCTACTGAATTCTGAACTAAACTTATACATATGATTTTTGTCATTGCATGTTTTTCAGCCTCTTCCTCTGGGGATGGGCACAGGAAAGCTATATAATTATGTTTATTAGGCTTACTGAGGCAAGGAAAGGGTTACATTTTCATTAACCAGTATGCTGAAAAAAATTTTTAAGCTGAAAAAAGTATTCGAATTGAGTTTGCTCTTAAAGGTTTGAGGAAGTAACCATCTGAATGTCTTTTTTTTTTTCCAGTGTAAATAAATGTTGCTTCGCTCAGTGAATTTTCATTTCCTAAACAAATATTTTTTTTTCTCATCTTCCTAAAGCATGGGGGGTAAAATACCACCTGCCACTCATAAAACTAAATCAGAAGACAATATCAAGGTAAGTTATGAATTTCATCTGTATGTTTAGTGATAAAGTACTATAAGGTTTTTAAAGTGTTGCTCTCAAATTACCACTCCTGATTTCCTCAGGATCGCTTAGAAATAAGATCTTTGTAAAATTTCTGTTGGACATAGAGTATCTGGAATCTGATTTAACACTGAGAATTTGGGGTTGAATGTTCACTGTGTTTGAGAATAAAAGCTTGTGTGTGTTACATGCCTGACCTGTGGGTAGTGAGATCTTTGTGCGTTATATAGTCATCATCGTCACTGTGTTTTTAGTACCTAGCACAGGGTTTTTACGCATTGTGGGTACTTGATTAAAATTTGCAAAATAAATGAAAAATAGTCCAAGTCAGTAATTCTTAAGTTTTTCTACCTTACCACCTGAGGGTTATTTCTGAGTATTAGCATATTTGCCCCAAAAAACGTGCATAATAGATTAGGTGGAGCTTACCAGTAGCTGAAGTTTAGACATGGAGGTGGGTGTACCCTTAAGAATGCTTCCTTCAAGAGAAGAGCGGGGCTGAGGGAACAAAAAAGACTTCGGGTGGCTCACAAGGAAGAAGGCAGAAAAGAGCCCGCTGCACTCCTTTAAAGTGGGCAGGAAACCAGCCCTAACAATGGACAGAAGAGCAGGTTAATGCCAAGCCAAGCTTCCTAGCTCTCCAAGCTCTCATTTTAATTTTATTTTTATTTCGGATCCTCCAAAAACCTTTCCCATTCTTTTTTTTCTTTTCTCTTTTTCCTTTCTTCCTTTCCTTTTCTTCCTCCCTTCCTTCCTCCCCCCCCCAAAAATGCTTCCTTCAGAATTCTTTCTTCTGTTTTGTGTTTTCATGTCTAAATATTTTTCCCCAAGTTTGCTTGCTTGCTTCCTTCCTTCCTTCCTTCTTTTTAGAGAGAGAGAACGTGAGGGGTGGGGGGAACAGAGAGATAGAATCTTAAGGGGACTGGAGCCCAACACTGGGCTGAATCTCACAACCCTGCAACCATGACCTAAGCTGAAATCAAGAGTCAGACTGAGCCAACCAGTGCCTCTCCCTAAGTTTTCTGGTTAGTGGTCTTAAATTGATAAGAAAAGTTACTGTACTATTTTTTAGAACCTTAAACAGGGTTTATCTATCTAGATATGAAATCGAAGTTCTATCTTTGAACAAGTGAATTAAGAGAAGTTAAACAAAAGCCCAAAAGTAGTTCTTATTTTAGAGGAGTCATTTGTCAGAGTTTACTATTTCCTGATAGGATGCTTTTGGTAGTATACCTAGATAGGATATTTCCCATGTGGTAAACATGTATGAAGACAAAATTATATTTAATCTATGTCTCTGCTAAAATATTTTGTAAGAAGACATTCTGATTTGGAATTACATGCTAAAGCATCCGACACCTTGCACATTGTAGGGTCTCAACATATATTTCGTAATGACTTAGGGTTTTGATTCTAATTTTTAACAATTACATAAAGTAGCAACCTAAAGAACTGGTTACATAGTTTATACTAATACAGTTAAATGAATAGATGGGGGTGTGCTGATTGTGATATGTTCTTTATGAAACACAACATTATTAAATGGAAAGGTCAAAGTGCAGAGTTGTCATATATCTATGCGTTGAGAACATCTAATGGGATACATTAAAAACCACACTGGTTACTTACAGGATGGGAAGGAAATTTGGTTTTTATCATGTGTACCTTGAAAGTCTTTGAATTCTCATCATTTGTGTATTACAGTTCCATTGTTCTGTATTTGAAATTCCAAACTCAAAACTCTTGAAAATAAATGTAAAGATTTTTAGTATATTTGTTTGGCAGTAAAGCATACTCTGAACAGATGTGAGGCTGTTTATAGTTTGTATCCCACTTGTGAATGCTCAAGACTTTATTTTGCAGAGATAGTAATGTGTTGATTATGGAGAGTTGTGGACCACAGTGTCTGTTGAGAGTGCAACATAAGTATGGGTTCTCGTCTATCTGTGTTAGCTTCCTACAGTCCAGCATTTTTTAAATTCTAAAACTTGTTTAAAAGGTTTGGAGGAGGGGTTGGACATATTCTTAATTTAAAAAGAGAAATGAAAACAAAACTAAAACAAGTTTACCAAAACAGTATAAGAAAGGATATATTAACAACTAAAATGCAATGTATGTGAACAGTTTATGTTTTTATAAACTAATAATTATATTGGGTATGTTATTAAATACTGAAAGCATTATTTGCCTTCCCTTTGCTAGGAAGAAAAAGCAGATAGTAAGAAGGCGGAGGAAAACATAAAGACAGAGGAACCATCAAGTGAGGAAAGTGATCTAGGTGAGAAGATGGTGTAGTTAGTTTGTATTTGATAATCTCATGATTAAATCCTGTGCTGATTTTTTACTAAATTGACTAAATCAGGGCTAATAGAAATGTAACGTAGCTGAACTACATACGAAACTTAAAATTTTCTAGTAGCCACGTTTAAAAAATTAAAAAACAGATGAAATTAACTCAATATATTTAAACTAACATATCTAAAATATTAACATTTCAACATGTAGTCAGTATGGGAAAATTATTAATGAGCTCTTTTCCTTTTTTTCATACTAAGTCTTGAAAGTTCAGAGTATATTTTATATTTATAGCACATTTCAATACAGATGTTAGGTGTTATATTTTTGTGGAAATATTTGCTGTATATTCAGACTTAATGAAATTTGCAGTTGGGTTACATACCCAAGTTCTAAATAGATGTAAAAGTTTTCTAGTAACTGAATCAAGTACCAGAAAATTATTTTCCTGTTACTACTTGTATCCACGTTGATAAAACTTACTCATTTTAGAAGAAATGATATGCCATGAGTTTGGTTGTTTTTTATTTGGGGTTTTTTTTTAGGGTGCAGACTGACAAAAATCTTTTCCTAAATTTGGAAGTCTTTTGAGACTATAAATACATATCCCAGTTACTAAATGGGCAATCTCTTAATTCATAGACTCTGTCTAAAAGCTAAAGAAATGTAATTTTTCAAACTTTGATCAGTTGATCTTTGATACTGTTAGAAAGGACGACTTGTTTGTGGGCTTAATTGATGATCTTTCACTTTTTGTAAAATTTTTTTTTCAGTCTTACAATTTTCCAACGATTTTAACTATGATGTCTTACCATCTCCTCATCCAAAAGCAATTTCTTTTTTTTATTATGATCTACATTATCACTATAACATGCTATCTGCATAAAATATTTTTGAATATATTACATTGATGTGTAGCATAAAATACTTAAACTGAATCATGTTGATACCAACTCAGTCAGTGGTGTGTCTATGTGTAATACCAGAAACTATGCATTTTCTAGCATTTCCCACTACAAGAGAGTCAAAAATACCCTAGATGATGCAACAGTTAAAATGAAATGTAATCTTTTTTTTTTTTTTGCCCCAGGGGCACAGGTCTGTGAATCATCAGGCTTACCTCATTCACAGCATTCACCAAAGCACAAACCCTCCCCAATGTCCATAACCCATCCACCCTATCCCTATCCTCCCACCCCCCAGTAACCCTCAGTTTGTGAGATTAGGAGTCTCTTATGGTTTGTCTCCTTCCCCATCCCATCTTGTTTCATTATTTTTCCCTCCCTACCCCCCACGACCCCTCACCCTGACCCTCAAGTTCCTCGTATCAGAGAGATCATATAATTGTCTTTCTCTGATTGACTTACTTCGCTCAGTGTAATACCGTCTAGTTCCATCTACGTCGTTGCAAATGAATGAAATGTAATCTTAACAAAACAATAAAGTAGTATTTAATGGGGAAATATTTTACAGTACATAGTTTAAATAAATTAATATAAAGTAAAATGCTTAGGTTATCAGTTGGAGTGGCCATAGTTCATTAGTTTTTAAGAGTCCTGTGCAACCAGTTTGGACAGCACAGTTGTTACTGTCGTTTTCTTAATTTTGCCAGAAATTGACAATGAAGGTGTGATTGAACCAGATACTGATGCCCCTCAAGAAATGGGAGATGAAAATGTAGAGGTAAGTACAGTGGCTTATTTTCTGCTTATTATAAGGAGTGTGAAGGTCCCACCTATTGCAATGATTTTATGACCTAATTCTGGCAGGAAAAGAACCTACTAAATCTTTTTCTGACTTAAGATATTTAGGAAAACATTTTATTTTTACTACTTAAAATGTTTATTGAAAGTTCCCATTATTTTTAATCATACTCTAACAATCTCTGAAATCTTCGTCATTTTCTGTTTACGTGCTTTTTCAGTTTGCATCTGTTTTGACTACTTTTTAGGCTACGGAGTTCACCTAATATTTATATTTAGAAATGAGATGGCTTATTAATGGGATATCTAATATTCCATTGTTTTCCAAAATGGTTTTGTCACCGTGGATGCAGTTTTACTGTTAAGGTAGTAAGAATTGTTTCTTGGGAGGGGGCTTGCAAAATACCTTAGATATTACAGTGGTTAATGGTCTTCTAAGAGGTCATAACATATGCAGTGTATCTTTGTGGTATTAAAATGGAATGTGGGAGTATTAAAAAGTGTTTCATATGACTCATATCATATGGTTGATAAAGACCCAAAGGCTTGAGAAACACTGAAATAGTGTAATAATGGTTTAGAAGCTTGGTCCATGTCCTCACCAACACTTGATGCTTATCAGATTTCATCTTTACCAGGCTTATTTTGTGAAATGGTATGCCCTTGTGGTTTTTGTGTTTTTCCAATTTCTAATAAAATTGATTGTATTCTGATGTTTATTGGTCATTCACAGGTATTTGTGAAGTCCTCTTATGACTTTTCCCATTTTTCTTCTGGGTTGTCTTTTTTTCTTCCTGATTTATAGTTCATTTTATGTCCTAGAGACTAACAATTTGTCATCTATACGTGCTCCACATATTTTCTGCTAGTTTGGGGCTTGTCTTCACTTTATGTTGTCTTAATAAACAGAATCTTTTAGTAAAGTTAAAGTATCCTTTTATATATTATGCTTTCTTACCTCAAGGTTCTAATTGCTGTAATAAATCATTTTTTCTTTCTGAAAATAAATTTAAAAAAATTTTTAAGACTTTATTTGACACAGAGAGAGAACACAAGCAGAAGGAGCAGTAGGCAGAGGCAGAGGGAGAAGCAGGCTCCCCACTGAGTAGGGAGCCCTAGGTGGGACTCAATCCCAGGGCCCTGGGATCATGATCTGAACTGAAGGCAATTGCTTAACCAACTGAGCCACTCAGGCATACCTCTTCTGAAAATTTTATGTGTTAACCTTTCACCTTTAATCTACCTGGCAGCACTATTAAAGAATTCCTTTCCTCACCAATGCCAAAATACACTCTTTCCATATATGCGTAGGTCCCTTCTGGGTTGTATTCTCCTTGTCTAATTTTTTTCCATGTACTAATGACACATTGTCTTACTTGGCTTTGTATTACTTGGCTTGTTATCTGGTAGGGGGACCCCTAACAATTTAGTAGGAGTATTTTGGCTGTTTTGTTGGCCTTTGTTTTTCCATATAAATTATAAAATATTATCAGTCCCCCTCCCCTGCCTCCAGTTAGACTTGCATTAAATCTAAAATCAAGTTAGGGAGAAGATTCAGCTCACTGTTTTGATTAACAACCCATGAATGTGTATCTTTCTAATTTTTAGGTGCTTTCTGATGTTAGGTAATTTATTAGCATTTTCTCCATAAAGATCATGTGCATCTTTAAGAAATATAAGTACTTTTTATCACTGTTTATTATGAAAGGAATTTTTAAAAATTATGTATTCTATTAATGTTATATTACTTGACATGTCTAGGTTTATAACGTGTTTGAGCTACTTGGGATATATTGGACCTTTTAAACTCTAGGGTTAACTTTCTTTAGTTCTGGAACATTTTCATCTAGTATCTTTCAAATATTGCCTCTTCCCCATTTTCTCTACTGTCATTCTGGAGTCCTAGTTAGATATATGTTGGATTTTTTCCCCACTATTAAATGCTATTTCTTTATCACTGCTGAATTATGTATGCCTTCAGTCATTTGGCTGTTGATGTTTGAATTTGAATGCCTATGTTTTTCATCTTTATGTCTTGCTTTGATTCATTTTAAAGTATACTTGGTTATTACACTTGATCTTAGCCAAAAGGCCGAGAAGCGATAAAGTATACTTGGTTATTTATAAGTCTCTTTTTCCTTTCATTTTCAAAACTTGCCTTTAGTCTCTTCAACACGTAATAAACTTTGTCAAACTCTTCCTGGTTTTATTCTTTTATTTTTCCTGACTCTTGCTCGTTGAGGAGGTACCTTGTTTACTTGTGGATGATGTGTGTATACGTGTATGTGTATGTATTTTGACTGCGTGTGTGCATATGTGTATGTGTGTGTTAGAATTTTGACCATGAGTTCTTTGACATTTCACCTGGAAAAGTTTTTGAGGCCTGGATAAAATGGTGCATTCCTCCAAAGAGGAAAGTGTTTGCTTCCATCAGACTCTGAGTTGGAGCTACCAAGTCAAGGACCACTTTAAATTCTCAGCATGGTTTTTTTGTTGTTGTTTGTGTAACTGTAATGGGAATTCCGCTGGAAAGCCTGGCTTATCATTATGAGTTTACAGGGGAAATTTTTTTTTTCGTCTTGCTGCTTGGCTATACCTTTCTTTGGGACAGGTTTATTTTTGGTTTGTTATTATACTTGCAGGTATAGGCATTGGGGATTCCAGATTTCCTGGAGGGTGCTGACTAGACAACATGCCTTCTCTTCCCTTGCATCTTTCTTTCATGTGTCCTGCACATTTGAAAACAATTGCAAGGTCACCAGGTTTGATACCTACTGAAAGGATGAAAGCAGATGGAGCATTTGGCTCCCATACTGGATTTCAAGTCATTATTTAATCTTGTTCTTTGAGGATTTCTACATTATTAGGTCAAAGATGGCCCTTACAGTTACTCAGGGCATCATGTGTAACATACTGCCACAAATTGAAGTTGTCTCTCCCTGCCTCCAATTTGGCTTTGTAGGATGTCTTACTATCTGGTAAAGTGTGCCTTTGTTGTTTTCTTCTTTTTCTTTTAAAAATATTTTTAAACTTGTAGAAATTATTGTTGCAATTACTTCAGATTTATTGAGTCGCTTGGGGTTAGGTTGAAGTATTCAAAAACATCTTTCCATGAACATGGTATACATCTTGTGTTCTTTAGTAGGATTTTACTTTTCCCCCCCCCTTTGAAAGTCTTACATGTTCTTAGAATGGTATCTTGTTCTGTCCTATTCTGTAACTGATTTTTGCTGATGTGGAGGAACTCTTGGTTTTTTATGTTTCTCTGTTTCTGAGGACTTTATTCAATTGTTTTAGTATCTAATAACCCGTCACACCTTGGGTTTACTAGATAAACTTGAAGACAGCTTGGTGTTTCCTTTCAATTCTTAAACCTTTCAAATCATTTTCTTAATGAATTGCCAGCGCCAGTAATATTTTCAACAGTGGTTGGTGATAGAGTAGATCTTTTGCTCTTTATTAAAGACACTACTTATTAACTTTCCATTTAGGTGGGATGGGATGTTTGCTTTAAGTTTTTGTTACTGATGATTTTTGTACTGTCAGCATCGTTTACAGTATAGGTACTCATTAGATGTTTCTTGGAACAAAAGAACGAGACATTTTACTTAAAATTTAAGTCTAACAGGAACTACATCTTTAAGAGGAGATTGAATTTTAGTATTTGTGAAAAACTGGAAAGGAGTTGGTGGGATAAGGGCAGGAACATCCTGCTTAGGTTGGTTGGGATGGAGGGTAGTAAAAATCATGTCTAAAATAAAGGGTAGGGAGTGAAATTTATTGTTCATATGAAAGATTAAAGCTCATCCTGTGTAATTTCTTATTAATCACTTACCATAGTTTTCCTCTTGCTCCCTGGAGACTAGAGAAGAATGAATAAAAATGGGGGTTGTGTCTACCCCATCCCTAAGAAAGCCCAAACTGCTTCCTTCTCTTTGCTTTCTCTGTTACTTCTAAGTTGACCTACAATTTCCCCCTAGATAACCGAGGAAATGATGGATCAGGCAAATGATAAAAAAGTGGCTGCCATTGATGCCCTAAATGATGGTGAGTGATTTTTTTTTTCCTCTTTGCTATATTTCTATGGTAGTCCGAATATTCTTTTTTTTCCCCTGCAGCAACTGTTAAATAGTGGGAAAGTGGAAGGGAACTTAAATTTATTGAGTATCTTATACTGGAGAAGAAATTGTCCTATTCTGTACCCACCCATGCCCCCCTTGATAAAAGACACTGAAGTCACTCTGGTATCAGTTACCTTGCCTTAGGGCACGGACACATCCTGATGTGAAAGAAAGACTCCTTTCTTGACTAATCCTGGTGTTTGTCCACTGAGAAGAGGCTTTAAGATAAAGGTAAACATTTTTTCAAAGAAAGTAGTATTATTAGAACAGTGGCTCTTAACTTTTTACATAGCAACACCCTTGACAAATGATGTCCATTGGCATAAATGTTCTCGTGCTAATCTTTACATGTTAGGTCCTCTTTAAAAAATCCTTTCAAAGTGGGAGAATGCTGGTAATATAGTAAGCATAATATTTAATCAGTTAAAATTTGTAAGAACAAATCATTTTTTAGCTTGGGTAGTATGGAGACCCCCTTCATAGCTTTGTGGTAGTGTGTCACAAATGCCATTGTGGGAGAGCTGCCACTGTCTAATGCTGGTATGCATTTGGACTTCCTCTGTAGACTTAGAAGATCACTAAAGTTTTAGAAACTTCAGTATTGGTTGCTGTTCCAAGTTGGCAGATAATATTTCTTTTTTTGTAATCTTACCACCTTCTTAGTTTAGGTCATCATTCCATGTTTATGCCATTGCATTAGCCTTAATAGTTTGCCTACCTGAAATGTCTATTTCCTTTATTGCTTTCTGTTCATTGTCTCTAGATTATTCTTTCTTAGAACCGTTTTTTATTTTCACACATTCCCTTGCTTGTAACCTCTGACTAGCTTTTTGCATACTTTTTGAAGATCTTCATCATAGCATTAGACCTGCTAGAGTCTGATTCCATGTATTGCCTTCCCAGCCTTGTTCTCTTCTTTTTGAATATTAACCTTCCATTACAGCCAGACCTCGCTCTCCTGGAATTTTCCTATAACTTGTGCTCTGCTGCTTCTTTCTAAAGCTCTTCTTTACCTATTTCAGCTTTTAATTCATACCCATCAATTGATCCCAGCTACTTTTCTTCCTGGCCATTCCTTTCAACACTAATCTTTTTACTACCGATTAAGATTTCTATTTATCAAACATTTATTTTGTGCCTTCTACCTACCTGACAGTTTTGTTATGTTTTAATGTACATTATTTCATTAAACCTCATCTTACTCCCTTTTCACAGGTTAATGAATAATTTGAGGGATCAGAGCGTTTTGACTTGTGTAGGATCTTACTGTACCATACATAATATTAACTGTTTTTGTCACTTATTTTGGCATATTGTCTTAAGTT
Organism: Ailurus styani; assembly: GCA_002007465.1. Taxonomy (NCBI): domain Eukaryota; kingdom Metazoa; phylum Chordata; class Mammalia; order Carnivora; family Ailuridae; genus Ailurus; species Ailurus styani. The sequence goes on along the minus strand of LNAC01000097.1, from coordinate 310,494 downwards.
TTTAAAATTTCTTTTATTTATTGCCTAGCAATTTTGAATGAAGATGAAGCTGTTGCCATCTAAAAAGTCATGTTCTTGTTTTTCCACATTTCTTTCTAAGCTGTGTTCANTTCCCATGGCATGCCTGGTACAGAGCATGTGGACAGAGCCTACAACTCGGTGTCGGGGGTTGATGCTGAGCTGTAGCTCCCTCCTTATCTCAAGACACTGCTTAATGACTGCAATCGAAGTTACTGTTTTATTCTTTTTTTTTTTAAAGATTTTATTTATTTATTTCACAGAGGGAGAGAGATCACAAGGAGGCAGAGAGGCAGGCAGAGAGAGAGAGGGGGAAGCAGGCTCCCCGCTGAGCAGGGAGCCCGATGCGGGCCTCGATCCCAGGACCCTGAGATCATGACCTGAGCCGAAAGCAGAGGCTTTAACCCACTGAGCCACCCAGGCGCCCAATTTTTTTTATTTTAGTAAAGATTAACTTATTTCGAGCAGGAGGGGCAGAAGGAGAGGGAGAGAGAATCTCAAGTGGACTCCATGCTGAGCGTGGAGGCTGACTCTGGCCTTGATCCCAGGAGCCTGAGATCATGAGCTGAGCTGAAACCAGGAGTTGGACACTTAATTGACTGAGCCACCCAGGCACCCCAACCTAGTTCTAATTTTAGAATAAGCGCAATTTTATAGTACATCCTAAAGGGATAAAACATTAATATTCTAAGCCAGGGATTGTAGATTCAGGCCTTACCTTAGGTTGGAGGACCAGAAATAAATACTGAACTTAGGAAGCCCAAGTGCCTGGGTTTGAATCCCAGGTCTGGCACTTACCAGCCAGGTAAACTTAGAGAAGTTATTCTTTGTCTCTGTTCCTGTTTCCTCCTCCCTTTTTTTTTCTTTTCTTTTCTTTTTTTAAAGAGTTTTTTAAAAATATTTTTTTATTTGAGAGAGAGCATGTGTGTGTGTGAGAGCAGGGGGAAGGGCAGAGGGCGAGGGAGAGAGAGAATCTTAAGCAGGCCATGCTGAGTGTGGAGCTTGATCTCATGACCCTGAAATCATGAGCTGAGCCAAAACCAAGAGTTGGACACTTAACTGACTGAGCCACCCAGGTGCCCCTTTCCTCCTTTGTAAGATAAGGATAATGGTACCTACCTAGTATATTGAGTCATGAGGAATAAATGAATAAATATGTGTAATGTGCCTAGAATAGTATCTGGCAGCATTGTTATTATTACCATCCTCGTATTACTAAAGTGTAGTAGTCGTGATTTAAGTAAGACCTTTGTAAGTCTTTCTAGCGGTCACGTTAGTAACATTATGTTGTTTCATTTTAGTATATTTATTTAAAACTTAGATGTTCTAGGCAGTGTTTTAGATGCTGGACGTGCAGTGAGAAAAACAAAACAGACCAAGTTCTTTACCTCATGGACTTCATATATTACTGGGGAACTAAACCACATTTATAATTTAATATTAGGTGGTGATAAGTGCAATGAAGAAAAACAGGTGAGTAAAAGAATAGTCAGTGATGGAAGCTATATTTTGCAAAGGGTGGTCAGAAAAGCATATGATGAAGTGAAGTGAGTAAGCCATGTGAGGAAGAGCCTTTGAGACAGAGGGAAGAAAAAGTACAGAGACTAACTGGGGGAGCATGTGGGATGAGTACACATTCAGGGAATAGCAAAAAGGCCTTGAAGCTGGAATGTGGTGAGCGAAGGGGTAAAAATGGTAGAATTGAAGTCAAAGAAGCACTTCAGAGTAGAAGGTACATAGTGGGAAGGTGGTGAGGAGGGATAGATCACTGAAGATCTGTAGTAGATAACACAAGATCACTCGTAGACCATACTAAGGATTTAAAGTTTTATCCTTAAGGATGATGGGAAGCCCCTGAAGTGTTGTTGTTGTGAGGTGTTTTTTGTTTTTGTTCTGTTTTTGTATAGGAGAGCTTCATCGTGAGATGCATTTACCTTTGAAAGGGATTATTTTTGCTATTTTATGTAGATCAGATTCTAAGGGCAAATAAGGGTATGTTCATTACAGAAGAAGCCAAAACGAGTTGATGTGCCAGAGGTACACTTAAGAAAAATGCCTGAGAGGAAAAATAGGGGAGCAGGAGAGCCAGAGGAGTCTGGAATTCATTTGGACAGTGATGTAGGTCTTTATCCTCTATAGGAGAAGTCTTCAACTAGTGGCATGTTTCTAAAAAGTCATAACAAGCCAAAGCTGCCCACTAGAGGATTTAACACGTCTCACAATAATGGACCAGTCTTGGTGTCCATGCTGTACTTAGTCAATAGCTGGGAGCAGCTTATGAATTATAGTCTTGAGCACAGAACATGGGGTTCTCAGTCAGTTAGGTGTGTCCCGCCCCCTCCACCCCCCAGGAGAGCTAGGGTGCATTTTGATGATCCTACAGAGGAATACAAGAAATTGAGTCCAGGTGGCTAATAACAATGGCCTGGATTAGGACAAAGGTTCCCAGATTTTCTCTGTTTATAGTGCTTTTACAGTCTTGATTTTTTAACAGAGCTTTTAAGGCAAAAGAAATGCATAAGGCTTTCATTGGTAATGTAGTTAGGTCCAAACAATTTAATAAGGATGTTGTACCAAGTTAGTGATAAGAAAATAGTATACACAAATTGAAAGAATATATTTAATCTTATTTTTAAATAACCATATTTATTTTCTAATATGTATGTATATGTTGGACACTAAACAACAACTCAAAATCTTGGCGTCATATTGGACACTGCCACCCTCATTTCCTGTTCCACGTCTATTTTTCTGAAGTTCTTGCTTTTTTTGGGTGGGGGGGAGTGGGTAACAGCCAGTAAAAACAGTTTTTCAGATACCATCAAAAGGATTGTAGTGATATAATGTTGAAGCTGTGAACTATATCAAATGAGTAGTTCATGCAGTGCTAACAGTCCCGTGGCGCTTTGGTTGCGATGTGAAAACTTCAGGAGTGGTTAGATTCTTCTTCTTTTTAAATACAGACTTATTTATTTTGGGGGGGGGTGCGTGAGAGGAAGAGGGAGAGAGAGAATCTCAGGCAGACTCCCCACTGAGCATGGAGCCCAGCCGGTGGGGCTCGACATCACGATCCTGAGATCGTGACCTGACCTGAAATCAAGAGTCTTGCTTAACCAACTGAGCCACCTAGGTTCCCCAGGAGTGATTAGATTCTAGGTATATATTGAAAGTAGAGCTAAAAGGATTTAGGTTTTAGATTGTGGAGTTGAGAATGACTCCAAGATTTCGTTTGCCAAATCACAGGGGTTTGCCAAATTACAACCTCCTGTTTATATGTTGTCTGTAGGTGCTTCCCCACTACAGTAGTAGAGTTGAATGGTTACGATTGTTATGGTCTGCAAAGCCTGAAATAATTCTTATATGGCCCTTTCCAGAAAAGTTTTCTAACCTCTAAACTAGATTGAATGGAAGAGCCATTTATTTAGTTGGTAATATAAGGATGAGAAATAGATTTTAGAGATGGGGTTGGAATTAAGAGTTCAGTTTTTAACATGGTAGGTGTGAACTGCTTATTAGACAGTCAAGTGTAATAATTTTAACAGACATCTGTAGTAGTACTTAATAAGACTCAACGTTCTTCTGCATTGTTTTATGAGTTCTGTTAAGGTCCTTTACAGATTTACTAGCTGAGTAAATGTATCTTCCAAAGTAAACTGTGACATTTACTTTAAAATTCTGTTTGTCTCTCCCCCCCGCCCCCCATCTTTCCTGTGTCCAGGAATAAGACTTCCTGCAAAGAACTATTCTAATTATATAGTACGTTTTATTTGTTCAATGACTTCACTGAAGACACTAATACACAAAGAAGCTAACTGAGAATAGGATACAATAAATGAATTTAAAATGGGGGTTACAGGCTCTTCATGAATTCCAGTTTTCTTGAATTTTATACCATTCCTGTGAATTCAAATAGTAATTTTTTAAATCAACCCTATAAATTTAGCATGAGTATTTTTTCCTTATAGGTTTAATTTTATCCTTCTAACTTTTGGATAAAAGAGAATGAATGGAATAAAGTTGATTTATCCTTTATCCTTTAATTTTTTCTTAACTCTATCAAAATCATGAGTCCTACTAAGAATGTGGTATTCTGTTAAGGAATTATGTATCCAAAAATTATCTCTGTCTTAAGTGATGTACTATATAGGTGTGGTAAGACTTGCTTTGAAGAGCCGGGGGTTTTTTTGTTCTTGTTTTTTCTTTTTAATATTTCAGTTATTTATTTAGAGAGAGAGTGAGCAGGAGAAGTGACTGAGGGAGAGGGAGAGAGAGAATCCCAAATAGACTCTGAGCTGAGTGTGGAGCCCGACGGAGGGCTTGATCTCACAACCCTGAGATCATGACCTGAGCCAAAATCAAGAGTCATACTTAACCAGCTGAGCCACCCAGGCGTCCCTGAAGAGCCGTTTTTGTATATTAATTTAGAAATTAGTCTTTTTTTTTTTTTTGGACTAAAAGAAGAATGTGGAAAAAGGATCAACAATTTTTATTACTATTTTTTATTCTTTATTTCTCAACTTGTTTTACTTTAGGTGAACTACAGAAAGCCATTGACTTGTTCACAGATGCCATCAAACTGAATCCTCGCTTGGCCATTCTGTATGCCAAGAGAGCCAGGTGAGAACTATAAACAAAAAAGAATCCCCTAAGGAAGAATTTCTGCTCATTTATTTAAATAGAATTACTTCTGTGGCGATCCCAAAGGTGTTAGTCTTCGAAATGAATACTTTTTAATATCACACTTTTTTTTTTAGTGTCTTCATCAAATTACAGAAGCCAAATGCTGCCATTCGAGACTGTGACCGAGCTATTGAAATAAACCCTGACTCAGCTCAACCTTATAAGTGGCGAGGGAAAGCACACAGGTAAACAACAGAATTTCATTATTTTCAGAACTTTAAAAATTTTAAATCTGATGTTTTAATATGCTTTGAAAAAAATGAAATTGCTAAAGGATTTAATTTCAAAGTAATATTTGCTTAATATGAAGAATTGAGAGTATAAGGAACAAAAGAGAAAATAAAAATTATTTTTTTTCCTACAAAGAAAACCACTCTTGGGCGCCTGGGTGGCTCAGTGGGTTAAAGCCGCTGCCTTCGGCTCAGGTCATGATCCCAGTGTCCTGGGATCGAGGCCCACATCGGGCTCTCTGCTCAGCAGGGAGCCTGCTTCCTCCTCTCTCTCTCTCTCTCTCTGCCTGCCTCTCTGCCTACTTGTAATCTCTCTCTGTGTCAAATGAATAAATAAAATCTTTAAAAAAAAAAAAAAAAGAAAAGAAAACCACTCTCTAGCAGTTTTTGACTGCATATAGCCAAATTTCAGGTAAAGATCAGAATTTTCCTAAAAAAGAGCATAGCCTTACAAATTTTCTCTTAGTTTTAGATTTTCTTTGTGTTACCTAACATTAAATAACTGATGCATTATAGATGAAGGAATTCCTTATTTTCAACCTACTTTTGATGCGGCTAGGTCACCTGAAAAATCAAAAAGGAGACAGTAATGAGGTGAATTTATCTTAGGTTAGTCATCATTCCTGGAAATGAAACTTAATGTTAAACAAGTGGGTATTGGTGACTTGAGGATGAGATACCAGTGACACATGTTACATGGATTGGAAAGGTGTTGTATTCCAAGTATGGATGGAAGTGAAGATGGATATGCTTGGGACAACTGTATTAGGTTACTCAGTAGGAGCTCTAGTGATTATGAAGACGCATGTCAAAGATAGAGATGAAAGATTAGAATAAGATGTATTACTGCTTGGGGAGTCAGAAAGCTCAAACATTGCTGTGTGACCCCAGTAATCTTTGAGCATTTCTTTGCCGCCTTTTGTTTGTTTGTTTGCCTTCTGGTACAAGATAGCATGAACTCATCTTGTGTTTTGATTGTCCCAGACACAGAATTAACCATTTCTCAAAGAAACCAGGGTTCATTTTTGTAAGCATTATATTTATAGAAACTAAAGTTTGGCCACTAGGTGTGTTTGTTGCCCTGTGGTATATCAATATTTCAGTCATGTCAATGAACAGAGTTAGAGCAATTTTTTTTTTTTTTGGTTTTATTTGGGGGCGGGGGGGGAAGGGAGGAGGGTGAAGCAGACTCCCCGCTGAGCAGGGAGCCCGATGTAGGGCTCCGTTCTAGGATCCCAGGATTATGACCTGAACCGAAGGCAGGTGCTTAACTGAGCCACCCAGATGCTCCAGAAAAAAACATTTTTTAAAAATTTTTTTTTAAGATTTTATTTATTTATTTCACAGCGGGAGAGAGATCACAAGGAGGCAGAGAGGCAGGCAGAGAGAGAGGGGGAAGCAGGCTCCCCGCTGAGCAGAGAGCCCGATGCGGGCCTCGATCCCAGGACCCTGAGATCATGACCTGAGCCGAAGGCAGAGGCTTTAACCCACTGAGCTACCCAGGCGCCCGAAAAAAACATTTTTTAAATAATGATTTTAAGGGAAGTTATGGCATCTTGAGTTTATACTGATATATTCAATTAAAATTCAATATTAATATTTTCCCTTTTGTTTTGCTTTTTTTTTTAAGATTTATTTATTTATTTATTTGACACAGAGAGAGAGAGAGATCACGAGTAGGCAGAGAGGCAGGCAGAGAGAGAGGGGGAAGCAGGCTCCCTGCTGAGCAGAGAGCCCGATATGGGCCTCGATCCCAGGACCCTGAGACCATGACCTGAGCCGAAGGCAGAGGCTTTAACCCACTGAGCCACCCAGGCGTCCTTGTTTTGCATTTTTAACACTATTCTCCTAGACTCAATCTTTATCCATAATACATTTACTTGTGTTATTCTATTATAACATAAAATTGTTTTATAATCCTATCAAAATATTCTAAGTAAAGTTGAATGTTTTTATGTTTGTTTGTTGCCACTTTTATCCTTAGAATATATCCCACTTAAGATACACAAAATACTGTTTTAAAAGTTACATGACTTCTGGGGTGTCTGGGTGGCTCAGTCAGTTAAGCATCCTGAAACTTTTTTTTTTTTAAGATTTTATTTACTTGTTAGAGAGCGAGAACAAGCTAGGAGAAATGGCAGGCAGAGGAAGAAGCAGACTCACCACTGAGCACTTGGCTCAGTATGGGACTCGATCCCAGGATCATGACCCAAGCCGAAGGCAGACGCTAAACCAACTGAGCCACCTAGGAGTTCCAAGTGTCCCAAGTCTTGATTTCAGCTCAACCATGATTTCAGAGTCATGGGATCGAGCCCCATGGAGTCAGCTTTGGATTCTCTTCTCTCCCTCTGCCCTTCCCCCTGCTCGCCCAAGTGCGCACACTTTCTCAGTAAATAAATAGATAAATGTATGTGTGTATACGTATAGGTTACCTTTTTTTCTATATGCTGTGTGCTCAGTGTGATAAACAGCCTTTTTCTTTCCTATCCATCCAGTTGCTGTTCCTGTTTGTATTCAGGTTTAGGGGTTGCTTTATTTCTGTCTTTTCTGGTTGAATTTTCTTCTTTACATAATGTAAAACATTTGCATATTTAAAGAGTCAAAACTGAGTTAACAAGTCTACCCAGAAAAGTCTCATTGCCATTGCTATCCCCTCTACTCCATTCTAACCGTCTCCCACCAACCTTTAGTTCCTGATTTATCTTTTCTTTCAATAAAATGTGCACACATGTAGTTTTCTTTTCCACCTTAGAGCATGCTAAGTGTACATTACGTTAATCCTGTTTTTAAGGAGTTGAAATTGTTGAAGGAACTTGAAAATTGTAGCTCTACATAATTTTTAAAGATTTTACATTTTGAATTAGAGTAATTTTTTAAAGTTTTTAAATGTTTTTTTAGGAAAGCTTTAAAGTTGCCAAGGAAGAAATTAAACTCCCAAGTTTTTATAGAGTAGAACATAATAAGGGATGGTTCGTGAAAATTTATAGTTCAAATATTTAACTTTATTTTTTATTTTTTTTTTTATTTTTTTTTTTTTAAAGATTTTATTTATTTATTTGACACAGAGAGCGAGATTACAAGTAGGCAGAGAGGCAGGCAGAGAGAGAGGAGAGAGGAGGAAGCAGGATCCCTGCTGAGCAGAGAGCCCGATGTGGTCCTCGATCCCAGGACCCTGGGATCATGACCTGAGCCGAAGGCAGCGGCTTTAACCCACTGAGCCACCCAGGCGCCCCAAATATTTAACTTTAAACCTCTTCTGTAACAGTTCCTCTTTTTAGTAAGGAAGAAAGACAGCACCACGTTAGTGGATATGTATAGAAGGCCCCTAAAATGAATTTAATCTGTTTCAGACTTCTGGGCCATTGGGAAGAAGCAGCACATGATCTTGCCCTTGCTTGTAAACTGGATTATGATGAAGATGCTAGTGCAATGCTGAAAGAAGTTCAACCGAGGGTATGTTCAAGTAGAGAAAGGGAATGTCATTATTGTGGTGCTTTGTGGCTCTAGTACTTAGCCCCTGGCAATAATTTACCTGCAAAACATACAAAGAAATGTTTAGATATTTCCATCTGTAATTAACCAACGTTTGTGCTCAATTCAGGAAATGTCAGTATGTTGTCATGCCTTTATTTCTCATGCTGCATTACAGCAAGCTCTGTTACTTTGTTGTTTGCAAGCCTACAGTAGAGTAATAACCAGAATGTTAGAAATGGAAAAGGGGGCATCAGTCAAGTTTATAGCAGGGAAAGAAATAGAAAACATATAAAACATGACCCAGGGTTGTATCTGGTCTGGTCCTTGTTTATCGTAGGTGTATGTAGCCAATGTGTAAAGCATGAGTGCCTTGTGGAAGTTAGCAAGTTTCATCCTTTTAAAAAATGATAATATTGACTCCAAAAGCTAGACTACTCTGTTTTAAGATAATTATGAAAATAATTTTAATGCATTTACATGGTAAATTCTTCAGATTTGTGGGACATTACGCTACCAAGAATTTATTCCCAAATGTTATAAGATGGTGGAAACGTTACTGAATTTAACCTATCTAGTCTGAGATTCTTTGGTTTATTTTTTTCCTCTAATAACAGGGCTAACTCCAGCAAGGTCATGACGAGAGATAGTCTAGAACATGAGATTCTTAAAAAGTAATGATAAACAAGCTAAAGTAAAATAGGATGAGAAAACTTCAGTGTAATTAGATTGTGGCAAATAACTGGTGTGTGTGTTCCCAATTTCTGCCTTCCCTTGGCCAGTATCAGGCAAGAATTGTGCAATTTGAAAACTTGTCATCCTTGTAGTACTTTTTTGAAATTTATAACATTTCTAACTTCACATCTGAGCCTCTTTCCTTTATTTCACAGTGGACTTGTTAAAGTGTGAGTTATGTAAGGTCTTTTTCTGTAAGGTAAACTGGTCATTACTCAGAACTGTTTGTTGAATTTAACACCTCTCCACAAAGAAAAATGATTCTTTAACAAAACTGGTGATTTGGGTTGCCCTTATTCAGCTTTTAAAGAAAACATTTTTTCTGTGGCTTTTTTTCCCCTAGGCCCAGAAAATTGCTGAACATCGGAGAAAGTATGAGCGAAAACGTGAAGAGCGAGAGATCAAAGAAAGAATAGAACGGGTTAAGAAGGCTCGAGAGGAACATGAGAGAGCCCAGAGGGTAAAGTTTCTGTAGCTAAACTCTTAAGGGGGAATAAAGTAGATTAGAGTTTAAGGATATCATTCTAATTCCTGGCTCTTATTTAATGCTGGCTTCAGTTCTGTATGGTCATAACTACTTAAAGAGTTTTCTTTTCCTTAATTATCTCCAATTTGTAGGGATATTTTTATTCTTAAATTCCTTTTTTTTTTTTTAAGATTTTATTTATTCATTTGACACAGAGAGAGAGATTACGAGTAGGCAGAGAGGCAGGCAGAGAGAGAGTAGAGAGGAGGAAGCAGGCTCCCTGCTGAGCAGAGAGACCGATGTGGGCCTCGATCCCAGGACCCTGTGATCATGACCTGAGCCGAAGGCAGTGGCTTTAACCTACTGAACCACCCAGGCGCCCTATTCTTAAATTCCTAAGCGAGCTTATATATCACCATTTTATATTCTTGTTTGTGCCCTCCTAAAATCGGGAAATTTTTTTGGTCAGGTAATTAAAACTTGTACTTGTTTTCTTGTGGATGCTTGCCCTAATTTGTTGAGTTTTAGGATTCCTCCTGCTCCAATAGTGGATTCATAGCTATTTAAAATAGACTCTAGCTATTTTTTGTTTTTAGTCACAAAGTCATAAAATTTAGAAAAAAGTTCATAATTCATCCACAGTATTGTTGCTCTTCTTAAGGTGTTTCTATATTAGCTTTTTGCATTTTGATGCCATCAGTTTTCATCTAGTTATTTCCAGTATTGTTGAGTAAAAGGATATAAAGCTGTATTATAGTTATATAGCATTACTTCCTAATTTTTTGTCATTTAATATTAAATATTAATATTTAACAAAATTAATAAAATTATAATTGAATGAATTTTGTAAGATTTAATGAAGTTAATATTAAATGCTTTTAAAGCATCATGCTTAGTTTTTAGGGTTATAGTTAAGTTACTGTATTCGGAAGTAATTTTTACATTTATATATCCTTGATGATTTCATAATTAGTTATGAGAGAAATTTACATATATTTTCTTTTACTTTGCTGAAATAACAAAATTTTAAACCCTGGTTGTGTTTGTTAAGTTACGTAGAGAAAGTATGGAAAAGATGAACTTCGGAAGCAAAAGTCATTGGCAGTCTTTGTAATCTAACTGTGTGCTTTCATTTTGGAGTTTTTAACACATTAAGAATTTATACTTTGAGGGGCGCCTGGGTGGCTCGGTGGGTTAAAGCCCCTGCCTTTGGCTCAGGTCATGATCTCAGGGTCCTGGGATCGAGAGCCCTGCATCGGGCTCTCTGCTCAGCAGGGAGCCTGCTTCCTCCCCTCTCTCTGCCTGCCTCTCTGCCTACTTATCTCTCTCTCTCTGTCAAATAAATAAATAAAATCTTAAAAAAAAAAGAATTTATACTTTGCATAAGCATAGACAGACATCAGTACTGTGAATTGCTTTCCAAAAGGTGTTTTTTTCCTTGCCCCAAGTAGAAGTAAAACACTACTTGAGATCATTACCAAAAGTAGTTGACATTCTAGCTGGAAAATTTTGAAAGGGGGTTTGGGGTGTGTGTCCTTTAGTTCGGTATTGCCATTTGAAACTTGTCATTCTCTTAAGTCCTTTGACTAGCTGAAATTTTTAATAATTCTTTCATGGTTTTGCATGGGTAGGATACGGGTGGACAATAGACTCCCCACCAGCACCTCCACTGTATGATTTCTTTATTTCTTTGTATTAAAGGAGGAAGAAGCCAGACGACAATCAGGAGCTCAGTATGGCTCTTTCCCAGGTATTTTTAAAGAAAATTTATAATTATTAGGATTGCAAATATTTAGAGAATATTCTGATTTGGGGACTCGAATATATCTGCTATATTTAGTACTATTAGTCCCTGGAATACTGAAAAGCATTTAGAATTTAGCTTCTAGAAAGTTTGATTCTCCTTTAAAAGTTACATGTTAGTAGAAATACAGTGTATTCCTCATGCTTTGAGCAATATATGTTTTTGTAACAGTTAATTATAATAGTTTAGTGAGGTCTGAACATTGTACTTTTTCTAAGAGACTATGAATTTGTGATGTATTTTAAGTATTTCTAAATTGTCACAATGGGATTTCATTCTATTACCCATTGATAGTCATGATATACTAGGTAAAAGCGCCATATGGAATTATTAAGCAAAAAAATGTTTTGAGTCTAGTGTAAAAAATAAATATAAGCTCTTTTTTGTAAATGTCAAGTGGTTAGAAGTTACTAGGGGAGCAAAGCCTTCAGTGATAGCAGAGGCCTGGCTATATGATACAAGTAGAAGAGCAGTTAAAAAGACACTCCAGGAACAATTTTTGAATACTTCCTAAATGAGACTGTGAAATCTAAAGACCAGGAAGAGATTTTTGTAAAGTATGTAATTCTAATGGGGAATCAGCTGCCCTCAGCTGTTTTAATAGTAACCAGCTTTCTCTGAAGGAAGGTTTACAGAGGCATTTACACACCCCTTGATGGTTATATGTCACTAGCTAGAACATAAGTTTACATGGACAGAGGCTAGAAAAGATAACCTTTATTCTAAAAAAGGCCATGTGCCAAGCAACTTTAAAAAGAAAGAATATATATTGGGGATGACTTGCTGTTTGAAGAAAAAAGTAAGAAAATAAATTGCAGTTCATAGTTTACATTCTGCTTAAAATAGAAATAATCTTATATCTGATACCTTTGCTTTAGAAAACAACCACTAGTGTAGATTAGTACTAGAGGTAATTTTTTGTTATATGGATTTTATTATCTAGATTTGATAAGCCTCCTGGTTAACTCTTACTGCCTTGGACCAGTGATTTTTTTATGGGTAGAAACTAGTTTTTCAAAGTCAGTAGGGACAGCAAGAGAAACTAGAAATTCTTTTCAGGCCCTCTTAGATCCCCTTACCTGTGACTGTTAGTTATTTATGGGCATGTTTAAATTGTTGAGCCAGGTGGAAATGAGTTTGTTATATGTTTCTCTTTACAATAACTTACACATAGGCACCCTTGATCTGTGGATATGTTAGGGTAGTGTATATTTCCCTTTATGATGTGTATATTGGCATAATTATGATTTCAGAATAGCTCCAATGGACATAAAAGGTTTATGGTAGTGAAAAACTGAGTAGAAGATAATTTGGGTTTATAATCTTAAAATATACTGGAAAAATTAAATGTTTTGCTAGAGCATTGTTCTCAGTGTAAAGAAAGAAACACCATGAGTGCTTGTTAAAAATGCAGATTTTTACTTTCAAAGATTTGGATTCTGTCTAGGGTGGAGATAGAAATCCCTAAGTTTTTATAACAAGCATTTCATGTAGTTCTTAAAAGTATGACTGCTCTAGAGGAATATAGTTTAAACAAAAACAAGTCTTACAAATTAGAACTTTAAATTGAAACAAATAATGTTAGAGAATGAGAAAATATGACAGATGATTTATTAGACTTTTTAATTTTGTAATTCCAGGGGATTGTTAGCTTTCTCTTTGTTTTAAGGTAAGGTTAGTTTTCTTTTTTTAACAGCTTTATTACTAGGAAAAAATAAATGCAGAAGGTACCAAAGTTGATTTACAGCCTTATTTTTTAAGAGAAAATTTGAAGGTAAAATTATGTCCTGTTACATCCAGTTGGAATGTTTAGACTGCTTTGTGTTTAATAGCCCCCCTTGTTCTTTGCATATGCACGTGTGAGTGTGTGATTTTCATCAGAAGGAAATAGTCTGTCAGACTACTTGAGAATATGGTTGGTGTCTAAGCAGTTATTTCATTTATTCTTGGCAGGTGGCTTTCCTGGGGGAATGCCTGGTAATTTTCCTGGAGGAATGCCTGGAATGGCAGGGGGGATGCCTGGAATGGCAGGAATGCCTGGGCTCAATGAAATTCTTAGTGATCCAGAGGTTCTTGCAGCCATGCAGGTAAGACTTGGAAGAACAAAGTTGGGCTTTGTATCACTAAGGCATTTCTTTCATTAATTCTATGTAGAGACAAAGGTTACTTTGTTAGCCATGTTTTACTTATCTGAATTACTGAATAGCTAATTAATGCAGTCAGACCATTCATTTTTTTTTTTCAGAGTGAATAGCTTAAGTTATTAAAAATTGGTTTGTAGGAAATACTCTATAATAGTTTGATTATATCCAGCTGTCCTTTTCATTTTTTATGTTCCAAGTTTTTATTTAAAGTTTAGGTTTATTTGGTTTTTTGTTTTAAGATTTTTTTTTTAAAGATTTTATTTATTTATTTGACACACACAGAGAGAGATTAGATCACAAGTAGGCAGAGAGGCAGGCAGAGAGAGAGGAGGAAGCAGGCTCCCTGCTGAGCAGAGAGCCCGATGCGGGCCTTGATCCCAGGACCCTGAGATCATGACCTGAGCCGAAGGCAGAGGCTTTAACCCACTGACCCACCCAGGCGCCCTTGTTTTAAGATTTTTATTTATTTATGTGTCTCAGAGAGAGAGAGAGAGAGCACAAGCAGGCAGAGTGGTAGGCAAAGGGAGAAGCAGGCTCCCTGCTGAGCAAGAAGCCTGATGCGGGACTCAATCCCAGGAGTCTGGGATCATGACCTGAGCCAAAGGCAGCTGCTTAACCAACTGAGCCACCCAGGCGTCCCTAAATTTTAGTTAGTTAACTTATAGTGTAATATTAGTTTAGGAGTAGAGTTTCGTGTTTCACTTGTCCTTTTTATCAAAATTGTGTATGCTTTTGGGCGCCTGGGTGGCTCAATGGGTTAAAGCCTCTGCCTTCGGCTCAGGTCATGATCCCAGGGTCCTGGGATCGAGGCCTGCAGGGGTCTCTCTGCTCAGCGGAGTGCCTGCTTCCCTCTCTCTCTGCCTGCCTCTCTGCCTACTTGTGATCTGATCTCTCTCTCTCTCTGTCAAATAAATAAAATCTTTTAAAAAAAATTGTGTATTCTTTTTTTCATTATCTAGTTAAAGTGACATAATTGCCATTTGATTTTGAAGTGCACATTAGGTAAGATTTATACTTCAGGGACTTGTCCAAACCCCATTTAACTTCGCCATGACATAATTGTCAGTCTGAAGACCTAGGATTTCGGATAATAAACTTGTTAAACCACAGAACTCTTTTTTAATACTAAATAAACCCCACTGCCTTTCTTCACAGGATCCAGAAGTTATGGTGGCCTTCCAGGATGTGGCCCAGAACCCAGCGAATATGTCAAAATATCAGAGCAACCCAAAGGTTATGAATCTCATCAGTAAATTGTCAGCCAAATTTGGAGGTCAAGCATAATGCCCTTCCGACAAATAAAGCCCTTGCTGAAGGAAAAGCAACTTCGATCACCTAATGGATGTCGCAATAATACAAACCAGTGTACCTCTGACCTTCTCATGAAGAAAGCTGGGGTGCTGTGAAGAGAATCCCTACCCTTCTGTCCCCCATGCAAGCGAAACATTCTACAATGGTTTGCCATTAGGGTATTCATTCATATAATGTTTTCCTACTAGGAACTACAAACTTTAAACACTTTCTAAACCTTAAAAATATTTAAAAACATATTAAAAGGTTGTGTTAGTCCCTACATTTTTCTTTACTAATCATTTCAGTTTTTTTCCTTTGGCTTAATTGGGCAAGGAAGATACTTCAGTGTGGAAGATTTATTGCTCAGTTGGAGTGAAATAAAGGTTTATTAGTGGGAGGCAAATAATACATTTTAAATAGATGAAGTTTGAGTTGGAGATATGGTTTCTGAGGCATTTTGACTTGTCTTTTTAAGTGATTTATTTTTTAAACACAATTTATTTTGATAAAACCATTGGGACCACCAGTATTGCAGTAGGACCTGGGTAGGGACCGAAAGTGCTTGGCAGGGCAGCAGCAACCTTATTCCTTTTATATAGTGTGCACCCTTGTGCGATGCATTTAAATCTTACACTGTGGTGAAGGGATGATTTTTATAATGCTGCAGTAGAATTGGATTACTTAGCTGTGTTCTTGTCTGATATAGAAAAATGTTTTGCATTATTTCCACATAGGGGAAATAAGGGAATATCTTTTTTTTTTTTTAATATTTCTGTGTTTAGAGTGACCTTTTCTGGTCAGAAAATACCCATCTCTTTGTGTGCTTTCTACTTGTTTTCACTTCCCCCCCTCCCCCAATACTCATTGGGCTAAAGATAGTCCTTTTTCACTGGCATCATCACTATTATCATCCACAGCATAATTGTGCAAGTATATGTAATGCTGGGTTTAATGTGTAATACATGTGATTATGTAAGGTAATACCCGTAACAGTTGTAGTTTCTTACTTGGCCAAGCGCAATTTCATATTTAAATGTTAGGTTTCCACTTTGGTGAAATCTTACCATGTCAAAAGATGTTGGAAGGAGGGGTTCTTGAGGAAGTACCTATTGCCGTTGGAGTTGATCGGACATTATTCATCTTCGTAGTTTGGAGAGTATGAGGTTTGAATTCATTGATATACATAGAGGGGAGCCAAACTTCTTGATCCAATCAATATAAATTATAAAATTGATGAGATTCATGGTGGTTCATTGTGGGATTGATGGCATTATGAATCACTGTGTTCTTATTCAGCTCTTAAATACTGGACCGTATCCCCACCTCTCCTTTTTCTCCCTCCCTCTCCTCCAAGGATAAAGAAATAATAGATTTTCTGTTGTACATTCAAATCTTAACATTAATAAAGATTAAGTCCAGGCACTATACCAGGAATTGCTAGGTTTCTACCTATCTTTCAATTTAAAGTGCTGGTGTTTAAAACAAGGGATGAAACCCTCTGTACTTCGCTTATTTGAAGAATCAGTGGTAGGAGCAGTGAAGAAAATTCCATGGAATACATTTCTGTAATAGCACACTTCTGAAGTCATAAGTAAGTTGATTCAGGTTCTAACCCTTTGCTGTACACAAACAGAAATGCATCTGTTATATAAGTGAGAAAAGGCTGTATGCTAACTAAGCATGCTTTTTAAACCCTTTAAAAATACTCAGCATATAAACTTGTGTTTGAGCTTGCCAGTGTTTTTTTTGTTGTTGTTAATGTGTGTTCTCTCGCAAATTTTCTAATGTGTGCTGTGAATAACTCAAGACAACCAGTTCCTTTTGGGTTCCTTATTTGATTTGCTTTTTATTTAATTATATATTAAGTACATTCTAACATTGCAAATATAAGTGGGTAAAAGTAAAATTGGTCTTCTGAAAATGTGTCCTGTGCTTTTAAGTTCCACAAATGCAAAGTACATTCATCTTCATAGAAACTCAGTATCCTTTCTAAACCAGAAGTGTTTTTTTCTTGTGCTAACAATGATATAAGAAGGAAAAGTAAAGTAGTTTTTTTCTGCTTAAAAATATATAGTTATTGGATTTCTAGCTACATTAAAAATAAAGTACGGTTTCAAACTGGATATTGACCCCCCCCCCTTTTTTTTTTTTTTTTTCCAGCACATGTTCTGTTTCTTTTAGGTCTTTAGCACTCAAATTATTTGCTGGACATAGGTTTCAGTTTATAAAGTGCTGTTAACAGTGACTTCTAAGAATACTAAGATGTTAAACAGAGCTTTACTTTTCTTTCAGGTAGCAGTCCAAGGTAAGCCATTCTGCCGTAGTCAGAAGATAGCTTCCATTTCTGAATCCAAAAGTGCTTGTTCTCATGCTTATCTAGTCTGAGGAAACAGGAGAGGGCGCCAGGGAAGCACATACTGAGATACTGATGCTGGTACACATAGAACATTTTATTACTTCTCATATCCCATTTCTCTCTTTTTTGTTTTTTACTTGAGACCTTATTTATCTGCAAGGAAAGCTAGAAAATAATAGTCCATTGCTGTATGGTCATGTGCCCAATAAAAAATTACAAAAGAAAGGGAGAAAAGACATGGGGATAACAACTAGCAGGCTGCCATTTTAGGAAATACTTGCCTAATGGGATAAGGTAGAAACAGATTTACTAATATCTAACATTAATGCACCCAAGTAGCCACTTAGGTAAGTAGTACTTACTTTGTGCCAAGTACTCTGTAATCAGTTTGAAAGCATTGACTCCATTCTGATAATGATCATAATGGTAAATGCTGTTATTCCCATTTTATATAGATGAGGAAACTGAAGCACTTAATTGCTTGAGTTAACCCCCCTGATTATTCGTAGAGCTGGTATTCTCACTAGGCTTGTTCTTCAAAGATCTTCCTCTTTTATGCTCCTATGCCTTCTCTGTACAAGGTTGCTTCTTGCAGAATTGTTCATGACTTCAAGAAATTGGAAACAAAATACATATGAAGAGGATTGAGGAATATCCCACATGGTTGAGTGTACTGATCTACACACTTAACAGATTTCTACTAATAGGGATGTAGCATAATTGAAGTGCTTTAGAACACTTGTGACGGGCCCAATGGGAAGAAAAAAATTGTTTTAAAAGTTGTGCAATAATTTTAAAGTTCAGTATTTATAACCTATTGAATACCTATTAAGAGTGCATAGTTTGGGGAGGAAAATATCCTGAAGTAAACAGGGAACAAATACTAAAATAGCCATTTAGAGTAAATTTGATACTTGATAGAGTAAATTTAAACTATGGCATGTCAAATTGGTGGTTTTAAATACCCTGGCAATTCATTGAGACCTTTTGTGTAGTGCTGATAGTACGAAGTCACAATTTTCCATAAAGTTGTCTATAAGGATTTTGAGGTTCTTTTTTGGTAGAATCCTAACATTAAATTGTAAGTATTAGGAAAAGCCAGAGTAGCAAGGAGGTAAGTAGAGCTAGAGTAAAATACATGTGTGAGGCTCTGAAAATTTAGGTATCTGGTATATAATTAAGAGCTCTTTAAGTAGTTCACTCTCCCCAGATCACTAGGATGTTGTCAGGTTGCAGTGCAAGTAACCTAACCATAAATCTGCCAGTGTAGAAGCATGAAGTGTTCAGTTTTGGATAGGTTCTTTTAACTCAATGTGTGTTAGATGGCATGGGTGTAAAAGAACACGTACAATTTTTTTAATACTCTATTTGTATAGTGGGGGACTTGATGCCTCTAACTCAGCCCTTTTTAAGGAAGATCTGTAATTATGAGTACTAACATGTAAAAGTGAATGGTTAGAACAAAGGAAGCAAAAACTGCAATTTTTAAAAAACTGGAAATCTCTCAAAATCACAACTACAGAGATAGTTTTATTTTTTCTTAAAAGATTCTGTTTAGGGCGCCTGGGTGGCTCAGTGGGTTAAAGCCTCTGCTTTCGGCTCAGGTCATGATCTCAGGGTCCTGGGATCGAGGCCCGCATCGGGCTCTCTGCTCAGCAGGGAGCCTGCTTCCCCCTCTCTCTGCCTGCCTCTCTGCCTCCTTGTGATCTCTCTCCTGCTGTGAAATAAATAAATAAAATCTTAAAAAAAAAAAAAAGATTCTGTTTATGGGACGCCTGGGTGTTCAGCTGGTTAAACATCAGCCTTCAGCTGAGGTCATGACCCCAGGACTCTGGGATCAAGTCCCTCATCAGTCTCCTTGCTCAGCGGGGAGCCTGCTTCTGCCTCTGCTGCATCCCTGCTTGTGCACTCTCACTGACAGATAAAGTCTTTTTTTAAAAATTGCTTTTAAGATTTTATCTGTCAGAGTGAGAGTGCACAAGCAGGGATGCAGCAGAGGCAGAAGCAGGCTCCCCGCTGAGCAAGGAGACTGATGTGGAACTCTGTCCCAGGACCCTGGAATCATGACCTGAGCAGAAGGCAGGTGCTTAACTGACTGAGCCATCCAGGCGTCCCTATAAGATAATTTTAATATGTGGTATATCTATACAGTTGTGTATTGTGTGTTTTTTTTTTTTTATAAGAGTGAGAACGCATGGAAGAGGGGTTTATGGAGCTGAGGTGGGGGGTGGATCTTAAGCAGGCTCCATGATCTGTGCAGAGCCAGATGTGGGGCTCAGTCTTATGACTGCGATCATGAACTGAGCTAATATCAAGAGCCCTTACACCTAACATACTGAGCCACCCAGGTGCCTCTGCCACACTTTTTGCTGTGTACTCATGATTTTGTAGTGTTTTCAGTAGAAAATGCTAGCTATCTTGATCAAACCTGAGATTGCTGGGATGCCGAAGAATACACAGATATGTCATCTGCTCTGGTTTTGTGCCCTTCAAGTGGGAATTCTGATCAATTCTATTATGTTCAATTAAAAACATAAAGAAAAGTTCATAAAATGTAAATGTGTATGCTACATACTCCAGTAGATTCTTGACAGGAGAGAGCTTCCGATTTGACGAGTCAATGAGAACTGACTTCTGGGGCACCTGGGTGGCTCAGTTGGTTAAGCGTCTGACTTCTACTGAGGTCGTGATCTTGGGGTCATGGGATGACCCCTGCGTGGGCCTCCCCACTAAGTGGGGAGTCTGCTTGTCCTTGTGCCCCTCCGCCTGCTGGTATTCTCTCTCAAATAAAATCTCCCCCCCCCCAATATAGGGGCACCTGGGTGACTCAGTTAAGCATGTACCCTTGGCTCAGGTCATGATCTCAGGGTCTTGGGATCAAGCCCCAAATCAGGCTCTTTGCTCAGCAGCAAGTCTGCTGCTTCTTCTCCCTCTCCCTCTGTGATCTCTCTCGCTTTAAAAGAAAAATGAAAACAAAATTGAGTCTTCTGCTTAAATTTTATAACTAACCTCTGTTTTAGTGCCAGCAAACTATTTTCATTTGATGTTTGGACCTGCGCTATTCCATCATGATCCTAGGGAGTGCTGAGAGTATTCCTGGAAGCCATTTCTATAACAGGAGGTCTAGCAGTAACCACCCTATATATAAATAGATATCACTAAATCTTCTCGTGTCCCCTACTCAACTTTCACCTAACTTGTGGTCACTGTAGCACCACCCTACATGAAGGGGAGTTTAAGTGGAAAGATCTCAACCCGTGGCGATTAAAATATTTTATGAAAATTTTGTGGAAAAGAAAGACCAGGTAAACATTGTTAGGGCCTTCTCCTGAGCAGTAAATATGATAATAGGCATGATAAAGGATGGAGCCTGGCATGCAGTAAGCACTCAGGAATTATGAAAAGGGGTATTAGAAGGGGAAACTCAGATGGTACTGAAACTGGAGGAGACATGGGGGAGCGTTGGGGGGGGTGGTTGGAGGGTCCAAGGGTGGAGAGTCTTGCCCAAGGAATATTTCCTTTCGGATAAAATACGACTATTCTTTTAGATTTTATTTATTTACCTGAGATAGAGCAAGAGCACAAGCAGTGTGGAGGGGCAGAGGGAGGGAGAAGCAGGCTCCCCGCCCAGCAGGGAGTCGGACTGGGAGCTGGGTTCCAGGACCCTGAGATCATGACCCGAGCTGAAGGCAGACGCTTAACGACTGAGCCACCCAGGCGCCCCAAAATGTGATTTTAAAAACACTTGAGAGAAAGTAAGAGTTAACTTGCAAAAAAAATAGGGAAGATTTGAGTCCCCATGTTGCCGGTCACCAGCCTGTCTTACGGAGGGAAGGTGGCCATGTAGGCCTTTCTAAGTCCAGATGTTGAAGCACAACCCCAGGCCCCCAAACTCGAGGGTACTCCGGTCAGACCCAGGGGTGGCTACGGGACTTCTGTCAGGCTGTTCCGCGTGACTGGGCCAGGGCTTCTCTGTCCCGCCCACACATGACCCGAAGGCCAATCGGAGCCAAGGGGCTTTCCTAGGCCCGCCTTTCCCCTCTTCCCGCCCCTGCGGCCTCCGCGTGGGAGACTGAGCGCCTCACGACCCGGAAGTGGTTGTTCTCCAGGAGGCGGGCCTGGGAAGGTGGGGCCTGTGACGCTCACGCCCCGGGCTCTGGAGCTTCTTTCCTCTCCACGCCAGCTGCGGCTCTTGAGGGAAGAGAGTTGCTAGGTCTGTGGGGAGCCGCAGCAATGGCCTCCGTGCTGTCCTACGAAAGCCTGGTCCACGCTGTGGCCGGAGCCGTGGTGAGGCGGGGTCTTCACGCCCGGGCCACTGCGGGGTGTGGGGCTTCTGTGGGGCCAGTCCCGGGATGTGGCTGGGGGATGGGGATGAGAGGGAGCGGGTATTAGGTATCTGCAGTCGTGACTGTGGGACAGGGAGGAATGAGACATAGGCGAGAAGATGCTGGAACAGTATGGGGTGAGGGCCAGCGCACCCTTTGCCTCTGGCTGTTTTGGTCTCTTAGGAAATATCTGGGATATAGGCAGCGATGATTCCTTATACCCACAGAGAGCCTGGAAGAAAATAATTGATGTTTTCTTTGCCTTCTGAAATTTAAAGACCAATCACCTCCCTTAAAGGCCACCACACACACAAACTTTCTTTCACTGGGCTGGAGGAAAGCGTAGGTGTGAAGCCGTGTTCTTAGTCACGCGCTTACCTATAGCTAATTTTCATACTCTGGCTGCAGACAAGCGGCAGTACTTAGGATATCTCTGGCCAATACCGTCAGAAGACACTTTTTTGTTTTGTTTTGCTTTTTTTAAATCAAGATGAGACTTGCCATCTACCACAAGTGTGATTTATTGTGAGGTATGTGCGTGAGTCTTCGGTTTGTGGATGTCTCAGTTCCATTTGACACCTCTCCCTTCACCTTGACACTTTCCACTCTTGCCTTGGGTAACTTCCTCCTCCGGATGTCTCCTAACTCTCTGACTGCCCTTTCTCGTATCGTTCGCCAGCTGTCAAGATGTACTTTTAGCAGTTGGAATCACTGTGACTTCAGAGGAATATCAGAGTCCTCTCCTTTTAGGCAGCAAAACTTCACTGAGAGCTCTTCTTCTGTGCACACACTAATCGGGGATGAACCCCAACTCCATCATTTGTTAGATAGGTGACCTGTAAACTTCACTTTCCTAATCTATAAAGCAGGAGTGTTAAAACCTACTTCACAGACTTGTTTTTAGAGTTAGTTGACACAATACTTCATGGAAGTGCCTGATTCAGCAGTCCTGGTTCATTTAATTAAACCAGAACAGCTTTTCAGCTGGTACAAAGGCGCTGAAATGGAAACTTGCTTGACGTGTTCTAAGTTGGTCATGGAAGCCTATGTGTCTGCAGTGGAGGGAAAAAAGAAGCAGAAAGGCTTCAGGGGACCAAACTATATGAGACTTTAACTCTGAGTAGGAATGAGAGCTAGCTAGCCTTTGGAGATTTTGAGCATCCAGCAACCTGCTGATAATACATTTTATTTTTTTAAAGATTTTATTTATTTGCCTGACAGAGAATGAGAGAGGGAACACAAGTGGGGGGAGGTGGGAGAGGGAGAAGCAGGCCTCCTGCTGAACAAGGAGCCCGACCTGGGACTGGATCCCAGGACCCTGGGATCATGAGTCAAAGGCAGATGCCCAACGACTAAGCCACCCAGACGCCTGCTGATTTACATTTTAAACATGATCACCCTGGCTTCTCTGATGAAAGTAAACTGTAAGGGGGTAAAGGTGCAAGCAGGGAAATTGCCAGGGGGCTGTTACATCATCTCAGGCCAGAGATGATGGTGACTTGGACAAGGTAGTAGCAGTGGAGGTGGTTCCAAATGGTCGTTAACCTGGAATATATTTATAAGATAGAGTCGCCAGGGTTTGATAGTGGATTGGATATGGGATATAATAGAATGAGGGTTGGTTGACTCCCCAAGAGTTTTTGGCTTGAGCAAGTGGAAACGTGTACATTACTGAGATAATGAAGACTATAACTGAGCAGGTCTGGGGAGAAACATTGGTTTTGGACTAGTTCAGTTTGAAATGCCTAAGAGAAGTTGTGGCACTAGATAAGTGGACTGAGAGAAAAGTTCGAAAGACTGAGCGAGCATGCCAACATTAAAGGAGATTTCAGAAGTGAGATAGCACCTGCAAAGGAGACTAAGGAAGGGCCTGTTGGGTAGGAGGAAAACTAAGAGAATGTGATATTCCAAAAGTCACATGGAGAAGGGTAAAGATCAACTGGGTCAAATAAGATAAGGAGTCGGAATTGGATTTATTACCTTGTTTCTCAGTGTGTTAAATCCAGTGGCTAATTGACAAGACACATTTTGGTAGATGGTGGCATGAATAGTTGAAGTGCATCTAAGGAAGAATGGGAAGATGGGAAGTGTTTGTTTTCCTTCTTTCTATCAATAAATGCCATTCATTCAGCACCTGTACAGAGTGCTTTCTATCTGCCATGTAGTGTTCTAGGTGCTGGAAATATATTGGAGGACAAAGTCTTTTTATTCATGAAGAGTGCATTCCAATGGGGGAGTCAGACAATAATTGAGTAAACAAAAAATAAATTATAGATAGTATTAAGTGCTCTAAAAGAAAAGCGTTAGCAGACTTTTTCTGTAAGAAGGTAGATGATAAATATTTTAGATTCTGTGTACAGTCTCTGATGCAGCTACTCAGCACTGCCATGATAGTATGACAGTAGCCATTGACAATATGTAAATGAATGAGTGGAGCTGAGTTCCAATAAAAACCTGTTTACAAAACCAGATAGTGGATTGTATTTGGCTCTTGGGCCATAGTTTTCCGAGCCTTACTATAGAGAGTGACTGTGGGTAGAGGTGATATATCTCCATGTAACCTACAAAGACATTCTATATTTTTTCTCTCCTTGTTGCCTCTTTTTCTCTTGTTAAAGTTATGTTTGAAATTATGCACCCTGAATTTGCTATGGTTTTTCTTTCTTCCATAAGCTGTGTTAGATTATCTAATAGATATGCTTTTTAAGAATTTTTTTTTTCTCTTGCTTCCCCTCAGGGCAGTAATGTTCCTAGCACATATCTGAGAAGTTGCATTGTGTTTTTGTTATTTTCTTTTTTTTTCTGAACTATTATGCTGAAGAACGTTCTCAAACTTTTTTTTTTTTTGAA
>LNAC01000097.1:208649-285867 GCA_002007465.1 Ailurus styani | reverse complement strand
TTTTTTTTTTTTTTTTTTTTTGCAAACCTTTATGTTAAACCATGTAACATAGGCCGTTTCTTTTGGTTGCTACCCAAGGAAAAAAATTTCACCACAAAAATGTTACTACAGTTGGTAAGAAAAATGGTATTGCTTTTTTTTTTTTAAGATTTTATTTATTTATTTGACACAGAGAGAGAGATTACAAGTAGGCAGAGAGGCAGGCAGAGAGAGAGGAGGAAGCAGGCTCCCCACTGAGCAGCGGGCCCGATGCAGGCCTCAATCCCAGGACCCTGAGATCATGACTTGAGCTGAAGGCAGAGGCTTTAACCCACTGAGCCCCTCGAGAAGAATGGTATTGCTTTTAATGGTATAGTATTGTCCTGAGCATAGTGTTCAACTAAAGCTTTGAGATGGTCAAGGAGAGTTGGCTTTGCATAGTGGTAAGTACTTGAGGGCCTGAGTGTGTTACTTGAGCCAGGCAGCCTGGGTCAGAATCCTGTCTTTGCCTCTCAATAGCTGTGTGATTTCCATGTAAACCCAAGCAAGGCTGCCTAGAGTAGTTGCTTCCCCCACCTCAAAGGATTGTTGGATCATTGCTTAAGATGTTGATTTATAGCCTTTTTGAGTTGACATGTTTCATGTTTGCTTATATGCTTCCAAGTTCTACATCTTCACATCAAGTGTGGTGTTATACACATACACACACATTTAAAGATTAAAATAAACAAGTAGTGATTTTGAGTGTTCTGTGGCACTCCTTGGTGTAACTGCAGATAATTTTGAGTATTTGAGAATTAGAATTGTACTATTTCAGGGGACTGCTATCTCTAATGGGTGACTATTATATGATAGAATTAATGGCCTCATTCATAAACATTTCTCAAAACTTTTATGTATATTAGGTTTATAATTTTATATTTTAGGTGCTCATTAGATTAGCTTTCAAAGGTAGATTTTATTTGTAGGAATGTACATTTGTAATTAGAAGAAATTCTATTAATCTACAATTTGTAAAGTGAAATTGGTTAGAATTGCCTAAGTGGGGTTTAGACACTGAAACAGTCTTTGGAATTATAATGCTAATAATTAATCAAGGGACTTCTTTTCTCCCTACAGTTAATTTGAATTTTTTTTTGTTTTTTAATTGCATAATTTATGTTTAGAGTAGGAGTTTACTAGGCAAAATGGAATAGGAGGGTAATAAGAGACTTTTAGACACAACAGAAAGCCAGAGTTCCTCATATGTAAATCAGCATGTGGGGAACTTCAAGTTAGTTCTAACAGAGCTGGTATAAAAGATGAGAGATGAGTAGAAGCCTATGTAGTTGGGGAATCTCATACTATGCGAAAAAGTTTGGGTTAAATTTTATCAGAAACAGTTTTTCAAGATTGGTTGTGTCTTCCTCATTGTCTTCTCTGTGTTTATAGACAAGTAAGCATTTACAAATAAATTTTTTTTTATTTAACTGGTATTATAGAGTTTCATATCTTGGGTTTTTGGTGTGTTTGTTTCTGAATATAAAGGATTTCTCTATGTGTATCAATTAGGGCTCGCTGGTTGCAAGCTGGAGAAACAGACTTTGGATAATTTAACAAAAAGAAAGTTTATTGGCAGGCTCTTTGGGAGCTCTCAGATCAGTGGGGATGCTGATGGGCACTACTAATGGAATCAGTGGATTTTGTCGCTCTACAGCATTCTGCTCAAGATTTAAAGTCATGGGAGAGTCCCTGTTAGCTGTGCTCAAGGTTCCATGCCCAGTCCTTGACTGTAACAGGTGGGGGAATGGTCTCTCAAAAGGAGCCTCCCAGGACTCTTCAGCAAGTGTAGTGGAGGGTGGGCACCTCAATTTACCTTCCTACCAAAATTGTACACAGTGGGAAGGGGTAAAAATCAAGCTGCCCTTAGGAAGACGGAATGATACGATGTGGTTCAAAACATCAGAAATCCACTATATCATGCCATTAAAAAGATTTCAAAAAGTATTGTTTTTTTAATACAAAATATTCTATCAAATGAGTATTCCATAATTTATTTATGGACGTATACATCATTTCTAACTTTTTACTGTGGTAAACACTTAGTGCGATGTAAATGTTAATGTGGCCTCCCACACCCCATTATGAAGAATCTATGGAACTGCTGAGTTAAGTGACTTCCATGATGTCACTTATTAATTGATAGATTAGAAACAAAAAGCTCTTTCCAGATTCAGTTTAGTTAACTCAGATTCTAATTTGTAAAATATCTATAACCTCACAGGGTTTTGTGAATTTTTTTTTAAACATTTGTTTTAAGATTTATTTTTTTAGGGTGCCTGGGTGGCTCAGTGGGTTAAAGCCTCTCCTTCGGCTCAGGTCATGATCTCAGGGTCCTGGGATTGAGGCCTACATCGGTCTCCCTGCTCAGTGGGGAGCCTGCTTCCTCCTCTCTCTCTGCCTGCCTCTCTGCCTACTTGTGATCTGATCTCTTTCTCTGTGTCAAGTAAATAAATAAAATCTTAAAAAAAAAGATTTATTTTTTTATTTGACAGAGACAGCGAGAGAGGGAAAACAAGCAGGAGGAGTGGGAGAGGGAGAAGCAGGCTTCCTGCTGAGCAGGGAGCCCCACATGGGGCTTGATCCCAGGACCCCGGGATCATGACCTGAGCTGAAGGCAGACGCCTAACAACTGAGCCACCTAGGCGCCCAAAGGGTTTTGTGATTATTAATCAAATAACATAAGTTAAACAGCTTTTATACTATCTGACACATAAAAGGGGCTCAATAAATGGAAGCTGTTAATCATTTTGTGCACAACTATGTTTTCTAATTTTCTGTGCATCCTAACTTGATTGCGTTAGTGAACTTGATGTTATATTTAATAATATTAGTACTTAGAATTTCCTTCTTTTTTTTTTAAGATTTTATTTTTTTAAGTAATCTCTACACCAAATATGGGGCTCAAACTCACAACCCTGAGATCAAGGGTCGCATGCTGTACCAACTGAGCCAGTCAAACACTCCTAGAGTTACCTTACTTCTAACCTCCTCTCACATATGTTAACAATTCTGATAGGCATTGTGACAAGTGGTTAAAAGTGTGGGCTCTGAAACCAGACTACCTGAGCTCCAACTCTGCCATTTACCATCTGTGTGACTTTGGGCCTTTCTTTGCCTTGGTTTCTTCATCTGTAAAAAGGGGAAATAATAATACCCACCTCAGGGCTGTTTCTAAGGCTTTGGAGAAGTGTCGTTATTCTCACAGAGAGACAGGAAAATGGAAACAGGGATTTTAAATAACTTCCGGGGTTACCAGTGAATTGGTCATGGGCACAGGGCTATGAATCCAGGTCTCCCCTCTCTGCTACTCTCTCTTCTCTCTGCTGTGCCTGGGTGTCTTCTCTTCCACGCTTCTTGTCCCATTCCTTTGTGTATTTCAAAACCAGACTCTGAATATCCTTAGATTATCAGGAGACAAATGACGTGAAATATTAAGTGTACACGTGTATAAACAAACTAGAGGCACTTGGATACTAATTGTTTATTGGGAGTATTTTAAACTACAGTTCTAACAGTTAATATGTTCAGTTCTCTTTGAAAGGGTTTTCCTTTCCATAGCTGATTCATCCAGACCCAGAGTTTAAATCTAGTTGCTCAGATTCCCCTAGAATTAATTAACTTAGGTTAGTGTACATCTGAGGGCATTATGTTACTTTGGTTTAAATATCTCAAAAAGTGGTGATTGGAGTAAGTCTTTGTTGTATTACCTTTACCTCCTAGCCTGCTGTTTTATTTCATTTAGGCTTCTGCTAAATTATGATTGAATTATTATGTAGCTTTCAGTCTTTAAGACTTCATTGCCTCACTGCCTCCCATCCAAAATATATCTTGATTTCTTTTCTTTTTTTTTTTTTAAGATTTTTATTTATTTATTTATTTGACAGAGAGAGAGAGATCACAAGTAGGCTGAGAGGCAGGCAGAGAGGAGGAAGCAGGATCCCTGCTGAGCAGAGAGCCCGATGCGGGCCTTGATTCCTGGACCCTGAGATCATGACCTGAGCTGAAGGCAGAGGCTTTAACCCACTGAGCCGCCCACGCACCCTAATCTTGATTTCTTAGTAATCCTTCTTTTAAGACTTAATTTTTTAGAGCAGTTTTAGATTCACAGCAAAATTCAGAGGAAGGTACAGAGATTTCCCTTATACCCCTAGCCACCACATATGCGTGCATATCCCCCACCAGAGTGGTACATTTGTTACAATTGATGAACATGCATTGACCTATCATAATCACCCAAAGTCCATAGTGTATATTAGTGTATATTCACTCTTGATGCTGTGCATTGTATGGGTTTGATGTATAATGGCATGAAACCAGCATGATAGTATCATATCGAGTACTTTCACTGCCTAAAAGTCCTGTGTGCTCTCCCTGCTCATCCCTTCTGACCTACTTAATAAACTTTCTAGCTAATGGGGTCACTTCATTTCAGTTCTCCTAATCTTAAAGGTTCTTATGCAGTCTTTATTGGAATTATTTTTCTAACTTTGCTTCTTTATGCTTGAGTCAGAAAACTGTTAAATAAAGAAAACCGTGTTGCCATACATATAATAGCCTGTAACTTTATTTTTTAAAATAAATACGGTATAATAGCTGCAAAAAAGTTTTGGAGTAAAACTTACTTATCCATGTCTTGAATAATTAATGTTTTCTTCTGAACCTGAGTTTTCTGAGCTATTATAACATGGGAACAATAACACTTCACTTACTGGGGTCTCCTGGTGGAGCACCTAGTGCAGTGCTTAGAAAAGTGTAATAAGACCATAATTTTTTTATTTTTCAGATATATTCTTGGAAATATAGTATTTATACTCAGTTTCAGAAATTCAATAGAATTGAAATTTTTTTTCTCACCTTATATGGCCAACTCCACCCATTCACTTATAGCAAATGATCTCACCTTTTATTCTCTAGATAAAATAGGGGCTACTGGGATGAGCTTTCTCACTTTCCCATTTTTTCTGAATACAGAGTCATTGCAGTTGTACCCATATACCCTATATTCTGCTGGCCTCAGGAAAAACAGATGCATCCAGTCTCTGCTATTTTTGATCTTGATCCTCCCCCTCATCCCATCCCCAAATATCTTTTTGGACTTTGTTCCATTAATTTTCACCTCTTTCCTGTAGCTTCCCTCCAGTCCTCAAACATGCTTAGCCCTGTCCCGTCAAACCAGTTTGGTCTGGAAACTGCCTTTTTCTTAGCTGCTGCTGGTGGTTCTTGTGTATACTTAAAGGATATTCTGTACTTAAAGGATATTCTTATTTTTCCTTACTCTGTATTCTGTACTTGAATTTGTTTAACTACTGTATCTCTGTGGTTAAGTGTTAGAGTTAGCTTGATGGCTTTGTCAAGGGAAAAGACTCACATTAACTCTGATTAGGTGAATAACATTTTTGAGTATCAGTGCCACAGTAAGTAGCTTTCAGTCTTTGGAATTTCATTAGCTCAAGATCTACTGCTGAAAATGTATTTAGTTGTTTTTCTTTCTTTTTAAAATAACCCTTCTATCTGGTAATGCCATGTATTCCATCAGGAGAAGCTGTATACTGATTTCAGTGGTGCTGTGACTCAACCACCATTTCTAGACTCCTCTCTGGAAATTGACTTTGGAACTGGCATCGCATTTTTTTACGGTGTTTCACCCTTCATTGGTGAATTAACATTTTGGAAATGGTTGAATTTGGAAACTCGGTTAGTAAGCTAACCCAAACATCATTGTACTTAAAGGCATGATACTCTGCTTCTGTATTTATGCATGTCTTGTAATGAGATACCTGTGTAGAAAGGATCTAAATTCAGATTTCTGGCTTTTTTTTTCTTCTTGATTTTGTCATTTTCCTAATTTTCATATCCAGGGTAAAATGGTAGCTATTTTATATCTGTTTTGATTTTCTTTTGTTTAGTTTACTAAATTTTATAAGTTTTTCAGAGGGAAGGCATTAAGTTAGAATTTCATTTGTGGTTTTTTTGTTTTGTTTTGTTTTGTTTTTAAAGATTTTATTTATTTATTTGACAGAGAGAGCAGATCACAAGTAGGCGGAGAGGCAGGCAGAGAGAGAGGAGGAAGCAGGCTCCCTGCTGAGCAGAGAGCCCGATGCACGGCTGGATCCCAGGACCCCAGGACCCCGAGATCATGACCTGAGCTGAAGGCAGAGGCTTTAACCCACTGAGCCACCCAGGCACCCTAGAATTTCATTTGTTAAATATCCAGGGAACATAAAAGAGTGGTGTTAGACACTATAAGTAATAGATTTGAAATCTGAAGTAATAGAATTGAAAATGTTAACCTGCCCTTACACAATTACCCAGTAAGCCTGGAATCCCAAAGGAATATGCTGTAGAGGTGAATGGAAAATGATCTTACTCTTCAGGAATATTAGCTATCTCCAACCTTGGCAGTGAGAAATCACCACTGAGATTTTGAAGCCACAAACCCTCTCTTAGGTTGCAGCCTGAATTCTCACTACTTGCTTGCATTATTTGAAAACCTGAAGTGAATAATTTAACTTGGGATGATTCTAGGTTGGTGGGACCCCAAAGTTTCTGGCAGAAGTACTTTCCAGAGGTACTTATCTTTAGAAGGTTTAAAAGAATGCCCAAAAATAAAATTCTAAGGTAAATGAGCAGTTCAGTCCAAACTAACTGAACTCACAGAGAAACAAGGCATTGTGAAGAAGAACAGTAGCAGATAACAGCAACAATTAGAAAATGGGATTTTCACAGCATTCACCTGTACCCCTGGGGCAAAGAATAAAAAAATTAAAAAATAATAATAAAATAAATTTAAAAAAAGAAAATGGGATTTTCAATCACAATCTTAAAAAGCTATTTAATATGTACAAGGAAATAAAAGAAGGGCTAGAAAATATGTGTGAGGAACAAGAAACTAAAATTGGATGAGCATATTTGAAAGTTAACCAAATAGAGTATATAGAAATGAAAAGTAAAAAACTGAAATTTGAAAGTGGATTCATGATACTCATGGGAATACTGAAAACTTATTTAAACAAAAATCATAGCTCTTAGAAAGATAGGACAAGAAGGCAGAGAGGAATATAACAGAGCTAAATTCTCACCCTCTATAATATAAAATAAATATGTCTAAAATTGGTGAATCAGAAGATAACGGGATTTTTAAAATTATTTTTTTTATTTTTTTTTTTTTAAAGATTTTATTTATTCATTTGACACAGAGAGAGAGATTACAAGTAGGCAGAGAGGCAGGCAGAGAGAGAGGAGAGAGGAGGAAGCAGGCTCCCTGCTGAGCAGAGAGCCCGATGTGGGCCTCGATCCCAGGACCCTGGGATCATGACCTGAGCCGAAGGCAGCGGCTTTAACCCACTGAGCCACCCAGGCGCCCTGATTTTTAAAATTATATGGAGATAAGCAAATTTCAAAAGAAACAGCTATAAGAAGCTAAAATAATTGCCTCTGTGAGGAAGATTGGGTAAAATGGAGAGGAGTGGGCAGGAACTTCTGTATTTTGCATTTATATTGCATGACTTTTTAAAACTGTGTACATCTTTTTGTTTTTGTTTTTGTTTTTTTAAAGATTTTATTTATTTATTTGACAGAGAGAGAGAGAGAGAGAGAGATCACAAGTAAGGCAGAGAGGCAGGCAGAGAGAGGAGGAAGCAGGCTCCCTGCTGAGCAGAGAGCCTGATGCGGGCCTCGATCCCAGGACCCTGAGATCATGACCTGAGCCGAAAGCAGAGGCTTTAACCCACTGAGCCACCTAGGCGCCCCATCTTTCATTTTGATCAAATAAAAATTTAAAGCTAAAATAGTGCATAGCTATAAATTGATAATCGAAGCCAAGCGATGGGTTCAAATTCAAAACAGGTTTATCAATATATTAGACACAACTGAAGATGGAATTAGTGAGCTAAAGGATAGCTGTCACCTAATTATCATTTGCAATGATTGCAGTCAGAAAATTGTGTTTTCTTCATTTTGCTGAGAGAAAATAACATCTCCCTAGGATGCTATATCCCGTGAAAATCTTTAACACATACATAAAATAGAGATATTCTCAGACTATCAGAAACAGTTTGCCACTCGCAAGATCCTCATGAGAAATTCTGAAGGATATTCTTCATACAGAAGGCAATTGATGCTAGATGGAAAGTATGAGATAGAAAAAAGGATGAAGAGTAGAAAAAGTGGTAAATATTGCATGTGTCTAAATCTAAACAACTTTAACTATCAAATAATAAAATTAACTTAGTGTTTTGTGGACATGAAAAAAGAAGCAAAAAAGTTATAATTAAAGTAGATTAACAGTAGCATGAAAGTGAGTGGGAGTGAATGGAATTAAATTTCTGTTTTTTGGGAGGAAGATAAACTTACTGAATGTTTTTAGCATTGATAAGTTAGGAATGTATGTCATAATTACTAGGTAGCTTATAAAATTTTATCATGAAATAAAATTGAATAAACACCAGAAGTAAGAAATTAATTAAAAAAAAACTCTAGTCAAAAAATGAAGCAGAAAAGGGCAGAAAAACCAAAATAGAGTATGTATGACACATAGCACAAAATAAGATGGCAGCTTTAAATCCAAATACATGTTAATGAACTAAACGCTTACATTTAAAAAGAATGCATTAGATTGGTTTTTAAAAGTGAGAAATGCTATTTATAAAAGATGTGTCTAAAAGAAAAGGATACAGGATGGGACACCTGGGTGACTCAGTTGGTTAAGTGTCTGCCTTTGGCTCAGGTCATGATCCCAGGGTCCTGGGATTGAGTCTTGCATCGGGCTCCTTGCTCGGTGGGATACCTGCCACTCCCCCTGCTTGTGCTTGCTCTCCCTATCCCTGTCTCTCTGACAAATAAATAAAATCTTAAAAGGAAAAAAAAAAAGAAAAAGATACAGGAAGTTCAAAAGTAAAAATGTGAGAAAAGACCTATCAAAGAAAAACTAACCAAAAGAGATCTATCACCATCAGGCAAAATAGACTTTATAGTAATGGCATCAAAGAGAAAAAAGGCTCAATATGTCAGGAAAGTAAAACAGTTTTAAGTTTGTGTTCATCTAATAACAGTCTCAAAACATTTAAAGCAAAAATTTAAGAAGAAATATACCAGTCTTCAAAATGGAAGGTTTTAATATATCAGTAATTGATGGAACAAGGTGTGGGCTGGAGCTATGAAAATAAAGAATTGAATAATGTATTTGACAAACTTGACCTAATAGACACAGAACATTGTACCAAACAACTACAGAATACACGTTCTTTTCTTTCTTTCTTCCTTTCTTTCTTTCTTTCTTTCTTTCTTTTTCTTTCTTTCTTTCTTTTCTTTCTTTCTTTCTTTTTTCTTTCTTTTTCTTTCTTTCCTTTCTCTTTCTTTCTTTCTTTCTTTTTCTTTCTTTCTTTCTTTTTTTAAGATTTTATTTATTTGACAGAGAGAGAGATCACAAGTAGGCAGAGAGGCAGGCAGAGAGAGAGAGGGGGAAGAAGGCTCCCCGCCGAGCAGGGCAGGGAGCCCGATGTGGGCCCCAATCCCAGGACCCTGAGATCATGACCTGAGCTGAAGGCAGAGGCTTTAACCCACTGAGTCACCCAGGTGCCCTACATGTTCTTTTCAAGCCAAATGTGGAAAAGTTATCAAAAGTGACCATTTACTTGGCTGTAAAGCAAAATTTAAATTTTGAAAGTTTTGAAAAAGAATGAAACAAAATGAATTCTTAAACCACAGTGTAATTAACTAGCAATCAATAACAAAAAGGTAACTTAAAAAAAAAGAACATGTATGTTTGAAAATTAAACATTTCTGAAACATCTATGGGTTAAAGAAGAGATCATAATGGAAATAAGAAAATATTTAGAATTGAGTGATGCAGATAGTGCATATTAAAACTTTTAGGTATACTGGAAAATACAAATTATCATTGAAAAAATTAAAAACTTGAATAAGTGGAAAGACATTGCATGTTCATTGATTGGAAGACAATTATTAAGATGGCAATAGTCCCCAAAAGAATCTACAGACTTGGTGCAATCCCTACCAAAATTCCAGTTTGCTTTTTTGTAGAAATTGGTAAGCTGATCCTAAAATTCATACAAGAATGAATAGCCAGAATAGTCAAAACAATCTTGAAAAAGAACAAAGTTGGGCGCCTGGGTGGCTCAGTGGGTTAGGGCCACTGCCTTCGGCTCAGGTCATGATCCCAGGGTCCTGGGATCGAGGCCCACATCGGGCTCTCTGCTCAGCAGGGAGCCTGCTTCTTCCTCTCTCCTCTCTCTCTGCCTGCCTCTGTGCCTACTGGTAATCTCTCTCTCTGTGTCAAATGAATAAATAAAATCTTAAAAAAAAAAAAGAAAGAAAAAGAACAAAGTTGACGGATTCCTATTTCACAATTTCAAAACTTAGTACAGAGCTACAGTAATCAAGAGAGTGTGAACAACTGGATAGCCACAGGCAAAAGTATGAAGTTAGACCCCTGCTTCACACCATACACAAAAATTAAAATGAACCACAGACCTCATGTAAGAGTTAAAACTACAAAACTCTTAGATAAAAACATAGGCATAAATCTTCATGACCTTAGATTAGGGAATAGTTTCTTAGATATGACCCCAGGTAATAAAAAAGAAAAAATATATAAATTGGATTTCATTCAGATTTAAAACTTTTCATGCTTCAAAGACCCCATCAAGAAACTGATGACAACAGAATGGGAGAATGTATTTATAAATCCTATATCTGTTAAGGGTCTGATATCCAGAACATATAAAGACTGCCTACAACTCAATAATAAGCAGATAACCCAATTAAAAAACAGACAAAGGATTTGAATAGCCATTTCTCCAATGAAGATAAGTGGCCAATAAATACATGAAAAAATGCTTAACAGCATTAATTACAAGGGAAATGGAAATCAAAACCACAATGAGGTACCACTTCACAACCACCAGGGTGGCCTTAGTTAAAAGGACAGATTAATAACAAGCGTTGCAAGTTTATGGGAAAGTTGGAAACTTCATAATTTGCTGGCGGGAATATAAAACCGTGCAGCCACAGTAGAAAACAGTTTGGTTGTTCCTAAAATTGTTGGACAGTTACCATATGACCCAGCAATTCCAGTCCTGGAAAACTGAAAAATAGAGTTATACAAAAATTTGTACACAAATATTCATAGCAACATTATTCATAAAGGAGAAAAGTGGAAACAACCCAAATCCATCAACTGATGAATGGATAAACAAAATGCTATGTGTCCATACAACAGAATATTATTCAACCATAATACAGAATGAAATTCTGATGTTGCAACATGGATGAGTCTTGAAAGGAGCCAGACACAAAAGGTCATGTATAATTTGATTCCATTTATATGAGATATCCAGAATAGGCAAATAGAGACAGAAAATTGATTAGTGGTTGCCAGGATGTGGGAGGTGGCAAGAATGGAGAGTAGCTGCTAATGGGTAGAGGTTTCTTTTTGGGGTAATAAAAATGGGGTTAGATAGTGGTGATAGTTGCATAACTATGAATATATTAAAAACCAGTGAGTTGTAAAGAGAAGAACCTGTCAGACACAGGTAAAATACTTAGAAATGAATAGCCTTTAAATCAAGTTTGAAAAAGAAGACTTGAAATTAATGAGCTATATGTCCACCTCAAGAAGTTAGATAAAAGTATCAAAATTAGCCCAAAGAAAGGAAAAGGAAGGTAATAAAACAGAGAAAAAAGTTACTGAAATGTTTTCAGTAATTATTTGTTGAGAGTGAAAATTTGATTATGAAAACAAAACAATATGTAATCCTATATTTTTGGTAAAATAATGATCCCACTAACCACTAACAAAAATCTATAAGTCATAGTATAATTATTGTTGTCTCAAAGGTGAGGAAATATTCTATATTTCAGTGACTCCCAAATCTACATTTCTATCCCAGAATCTCTATCTTCAGACTAGTATTTGGCTACCTGCTGGACATCTTCAAGTAGAAGTCTTTGAGGCACTTAAAATTCAGCTAATTGAAAGTCAAAATCATTATCTTCTGACCAGAACTTCTCCTTCTGCAGTGTTTACCTACAGTTATGACCAGACTGTATCCCTGGTTCTTTAAGTCAGAAACTTGGGTGCTCTGCTTGAAGTTCCTCTTCTTCCTCTCCCCACATCTATATAATCAGTCACTAGAATGGTCCTTAATATAGTTAGCAAAAAAACCTTTAACTCGATCCCTGCTTATCCCTAAAGACATTCATTCCACTCTTGATCTTGCTGTCTGTATTCTGACAATAATAGCCTTTGAATTTCCAGACTGTTCAGCTCCCTTCCAGGCTTGCACTTGCTTACCCTTTCAGCGTCCTGTCATATATCCTTTATGAGCTATTTAGTATCCTTGTCATTAAAAAAACAAGTCTCTAATAAATGATTAGCTCTGAGGTGTTAATTATAGGCTACATTTGTTCTTCTTAGAGTTATTTGCCTTTTAAAGAATTTCCTGGAGAAGACAGTGGCCAGCCCAAAGGTAGTTGATGTCTTCAGTTGCTTGTATCATGCTGGTATAATGCTAGTTGAAAGGGATATTAGAAGCGAATGTAGTAAATAATTGTTTGTTTTTAAGATTTTATTTATTTGAGAGAGAGACAGAGCTCGAGGAGGGAGGAGAAGCAGGCTCCCTGCTGTGCAGGGAGCCCAGCATGGGGCTTGATCCCAGAACCCTGGGATCATGACCTGAGCCAAAGGCAGATGCTTTACCAACTGAGCCACCCAGGTGCTCCAGTAATAGTTTCTTAATGATGTACTTGTTAATGATGAGTTTTCACATTTAATTGCATGTTTATGACAACAGTTCTCAAACTGTTTGGTCTCAGGATTGCTTTATACTCTTAAAAATTGTCACAGACTCTAAAGAGCTTTTTATTTATTGTTTACAATATTAAACCTGTTACATGTTAACATATATAGCATTTAAAAAAACATTTTCCCCAAAATAAGAAGAGTGACAGACATTGTTTTTTATATTTTTGCAAACCTTTCTCATGTTTGACTTAAGATAGCTAGATCCTTGTATCTACTTTTGCATTCAGGCGGTTACAGTATCATATCATATCCCCTCTGGAAAACTTCATTACACTGCTGTGAGAAAATGAGAATAAAAAGGGCAAAAACTGTGATAGTATTCTTATGAAAATAGTTTTAATCCTGCAGATCCCTGCAAAGGGTTCGGGGACTTTCAAGGAGCCCCAGATCATACTTTGAGAGTCCCTAGACTATATGCTCTTGTATTCTGATGTCTTTAAAAAGTGTATTTGCTTTTTCCCCACTTCGAAACTAAAATTAATACATGCTTGTTAAAAAAAAAGTAATAATTATATGGAGAGTCATACAAGGGAAACAGGGCCACCTTTAATTCCTTTCCTCTCCTTACCTATTTACTATTAAGGTTTTTGTGTGTGATTTTCCCAGATGTGTGTGTGTGTGTGTGTGTGTGTGTGTGTGTGTGTGTGTGTGTGTGTGTTTGTACTGTGTACACTTTTATAAGTGGAAGAGAAGAGTTACATTAAAAGACTGAAAAAAGGGCGCCTGGGTGGCTCAGTGGGTTAAATCCTCTGCTTTCGGCTCA
Source organism: Ailurus styani (assembly GCA_002007465.1). Taxonomy (NCBI): domain Eukaryota; kingdom Metazoa; phylum Chordata; class Mammalia; order Carnivora; family Ailuridae; genus Ailurus; species Ailurus styani. The sequence continues at coordinate 272,260 of LNAC01000097.1, read as the reverse complement.
GGTCATGATCTCAGCGTCCTGGGATCGAGGCCCGCATGGGGCTCTCTGCTCAGCAGGGAGCCTGCTTCCTCCTCTCCCTGTCTCTCTGCCTACTTGTAATCTTTCTCTCTGTGTCAAATAAATAAATAAAATCTTTAAAAAAAAAAAAAAGACTGAAAAAAGGTTGAGAACAGGTAGAACAGCGAACAGAAAAACTAGGATTCCAAGAGCTCTGGCTTCTAACTCCACTTCTGCTCCTCGGGCTTTGGGCAGACCTCTTCACTACCCTGGCTCAGACTCCTTAGTTCTCAGTTGAAGGGTGTCCACTGCAAGATGTTTTCTGAAGGCTTTTCTAGCTCCAGGTGCCAGTGCGGTGTAGCAATTAATTCGTTTACCAAGATCTAATAGTTAAATGCCAGAGGGGGATGGTAGAAAATTGTGACTAAAAATGATTGTTTTTGGTGAGACACCAGAAGCTTGTTTCTCTGGGAGTGGATTCTTTTAAATTGTAATTAATCTCTGCAGTAGAACTCCCACTCAGATGGTTAGAATTTTGTGGGACTCAAAATAATGGATTTATTTTTGTGTCTCTCTGGCACAACAGTATTGTACATTGTGGTTATCTTCTTGGTATTTTGTGCCTTCTAATTTTATATAAGTGAACAGACAGTCCTAGAGGGAAAAAAAAACACTATTTATGAAAGAGGAATTTAGCTCAAATTCTAAAAAGTCACGTGCTTATATAGCTTGGCATAAGACTCGCATATATAATAAATATTTTCCTTCAGGTAACAGCTGCTTATGAAAATGAAAGCAGTCATCTGTGTGTTTGCTTGGTGAGGAGACAAATATAGCAGGTTCCCGATGTACAGAACAGCTATGTTCCAAATTTATCTTTAGCACTTTGAATATATTTTTCCATGGATATTAAGTTTATTTGTAGGTGCATACAATCATACATTAACAAGGTTAGGGTTTATGCTGTGCCTCGCTCTATGCTGAGTTTCCAAACTAGTACACAAAAAAATATATGACACATAAAATGGGTCCCCTATTAGTACCTTTTTTTCTTTTTCAGTAATTTTTAGTACTATATTAGTACATTTTTTTTTCAAGTTTTAATTACAACAGTGGTTAAGAGTGTGGTCTCTGGAGCCAAGTTGCTGGTGTTCAAATACTAATTCTGCCACTTGCAAAGAGTAACTTTAGTAAAGTTACAAAACCTCTAAGTATCTTTTTCCTCATGTGTAAAATGAAGAAAATACCAGTACTTACCTCATCAGGTTGTTGTAAGGATTAAATTTTTTTTAAACTGTGTAATTCACAAAACGTAAAATGAACCATTTTGAAGCATACATTTCAGGGGCACCTGGCTGGCTCAGTCCGAATAAGTTCAAGCCCCATGCTGGGTGTAGAGCTTACTAAAAAACTAAAAACAAACAAGAAAAACCCACAAAACTTTAAAGTGTATGGATTAGCAGTACTTAGTACATTCGTAATGTCTCATTCCATAACATTTTGTTGTTGTTGTTGTTTAAGATTTTATTTATTTATTTATTTATTTATTTATTTATTTATTTATTTGACAGAGAGAGAGAGATCACAAGTAGGCTGAGAGGCAGGCAGAGAGAGGAGGAAGCAGGCTCCTTGCCGAGCAGGGAGCCGGATGCGGGCCTCGATCCTGGGACCCTGAGATCATGAGCTGAAGGCAGAGGCTTTAACCCACTGAGCCACCCAGGCACCCTCATTCCATAACATTTTGAATGGATAAACAAAATATACAATGTACGCACAATCAAATATTAGCCATAAAGGGGAATGAAGTACTGATATATGCTCCAAAGTGGATAAACCTTGAAAGCATTATGCTAAGTAAAAGAAGCCACACACAAGAGGTCACATTTTGCATGATTGTTTTTATATGAAATAGCAGAATAGATACATCCATAGAGACAGAAAGCAGATTAGTGGTTGTCAGGGCTGAGTGGAGGGGAAAGTGGAATGTGCCTGCTTTTCTTTTGAGATGATGAAAATATGTTGGAATTTGATAGAGGTGGTGGTTGCACAACATTGTGAATATACCAGATGTCACTGAATGGTACTTTTAAGTGGTTAATTTATGTTATGTGAATTCCACTTCAATTTAAAAATAATGATAATAAAGCCACTTGATCACTTAGATTGGCAAAGAATTTCTTAGGGAACCAAAGCCAAAGAGTCTGCTTAATCCTATGGGTTCCTGCTTTTTCTGGCTCCAGTGGATTTCCCTTACTTTCCTGTGAGCTCAGCTAAGTATTTTGCAACATGTTGTCTAGGCCCCCATATTGCTGGAAACGGAAACTCTCATTTCACCCTTAAATTTTTTTAAAGATTTTATTTATTTTAGAGAGAGAGCAAGAACATGAACAGGGAGAGAAGTGGACAGGGAGGAAGTAAGAGGGGGAAAGAATCTCAAGCAGACTCTGCCCTGAGTGTGGATTAGTCTCAGGACCCTGAGATCAAGAAACCCTATGTGACCTGAGCCCAAGCCAAGAGTCAGATGCTTAACGAACTTAGCCACCCAGGAGCCCCTGCACAATACTTTAATATGTAAACCTTTTCTGTCATTATTAGTGATTGGAATGGGGAGGAGGCAATGCTGGGTTTTGAGTTCACCATCTTGATCCAATCTTTCCAGTACTAATAAATTTTAAAAAGTTACTTAGTTTTACTGATTTGAACTTTATGCTAGTCCTTGAAGAGGTAATAGACCATTGAATTCTTTGTACTGACTATTCTTTTTATCTTGGCATACCATGTACTTCACTTAAAAATTTCAAGGTAGATAGGCAGGTTTTTCTAACTTAGGAAACTTTGGGTATATGTTTAAAGCTGGCAAGGAAGAAGGATGGAAATGGCCCAGTTGTTTGAAAAAAATAGTTTCCAGGCAGGGCTTTATTGCCTCGAAATGCTCTGTTTATGCAATACCCTGCATGGATATGTAGTATCATGCAATGAGGAAAAAATGCCAAAGCCTTCATAACCCAGTAAGCATTCTCCAGCTTTCCAGTCCCCATTTTTCTTGGAAATTGCCTATGACATGAGCAAGGATACTGGAAGCATAGATCTGTAGACTGTAAGACTTTGTGGTCCATTGTTTCTTGAGACATCAAATATTATCTAGTCCTTATTAGAAAAGAACATTTGTGTTGGAGTCATCAAAAAAAGCATAAATTACTGAAGGGGTAACTTGAATAAACATCTCATTAAGAATCTATGTTATACAAAGAGACAGAGTAAATATTCTTACAGTCTTGTAGAGGAGCCATAAGCAAGTGCTATGGAAACGCAGAAGAAGGAACAACATAGAGGAATGTACCCTGATGGGCAAGGGGTGGTAACATTCAATCTGGGTTTTGAAGAATACTAATAGGACAATAAGTGTTCTCCCTTGTCAAGCAGGCTGACCTATTTAAATAGATAAGAGACCTGGCAAATATTTCTTATCCATAAGGTTGACCTAATTTCCAGTTGTTATCATGATTAAAATATTGTATGTAGGGTGCCTGGATGGCTCAGTGGGTTAAGCCTCTGCCTTCAGCTCAGGTCATGATCTCAGGGTCCTGGGATCGAGTTCCGTATCAGGCTCTCTGCTCAGCGGGGAGCTTGCTTCCCCCCCACCCCCCGTTCTCTGCCTGCCTCTCTGCCTGCTTGTGATTTCTCTCTCCCTCTCTCTCTGTCAAATAAATAAAATTTAAAAAATATTATATGTAACCATTATTATTAGATCAGTAGCCTAAAACTTGATCTTATGCCTGAGAATATACACCAGTGGGCCTCCGTGTGGGTTGAGAACCATAAACCCACCTGAAGATTTCATCCGAAACTGTGGTTTTTATCTGTCATAGGATTTTTAAAAGATTTTATTTGTTTGTTTGTTTATTTATTTATTTATTTATTTATTTAGTTATGTATTTAGTTATTTAGTTATTTATTTAAAAAACCTGGCTGGGGAAGGGCAGAGGAAGAGGGCGAAGTAGGCTCCCCACTGAGCAGGGACCTCCCCCTGGCCCCTCAATGCAGGGCTCCATCCCAAGAGCCTGGGATCATGACCTGAGCCAAAGGCAGACGCTTAACCGACTGAGCCACCCAAGCACCCCTATCTGTCATAGGATTTCTTGAATGGAAAGACTGGTGTTGGCTTCTGTCCCCGATATTTTTTGTCATTGTGTTACCCTGGATGAATTGATAGAGTGAATATTGAGCCGAGATTGTCCCTATTTTACTTAAAACATAAGCAAACAAAACTATTTTATTTATTTATTTTTTTTTTTTTTAAAGATTTTATTTATTTATTTCACAGAGGGAGAGAGATCACAAGGAGGCAGAGAGGCAGGCAGAGAGAGAGGGGGGGAAGCAGGCTCCCCGCTGAGCAGGGAGCCCGATGCGGGCCTCGATCCCAGGACCCTGAGATCATGACCTGAGCCGAAGGCAGAGGCTTTAACCCACTGAGCCACCCAGGCGCCCAACAAAACTATTTTAAAGAGCAATATGATTTGTACACTTCTTTTACTTTGTGGTAATTGTATTGATTAAGCAAAGAGAATAGAAGTATGTATCTGTTTGATTATTGGATATTTTGGTTTGTAGGATTATCAGAGAGAGCATAGGAGCAGCAACTGACCTATAAAAGATTAAAAATCCATTTATCTGCTATCTTTTACTTGTGTCCTGGGTTGTAAACCCCTAAGTTTGTCCTCTCCAGGCATCACTTCATTTTCTTTTTCAGTATGAGAGAGAAAGAGATTTCTTCTGGAAAATCAAATACTTCTGTTTAAGTACATAACTATAGAACTTGAGCACTAATAATCCCAATATTGTATATGTCTGTTCACTGAAAATATGATTTGACCCCTTGTTAATAATGAACTTCTATTCACTTAAAAGTTGTGCCTTTTTGTTTTTGTGAAACTGTAATTGCTAAAGGCCTTTCAAACTTTTCAGGGAAGCGTGACAGCAATGACAGTATTTTTTCCCTTGGATACAGCTCGACTCCGACTTCAAGGTGAGTATCTTTTGTAGGATTCATATTATTTTCATTTGGTGTCAAGAGCAAACATATTTTTCTCATAAGTTCTAAGTTAACATAAGGATATCTGTTATGTTAACAATCTAACCTTTTCCGTTTCCACTGACTTTACATACTGGTCATCATTGCTGTTTCCCAATTAACAGAGAGACATTCATGGATGAGTCATAGTCTTAGCCACTCTCTAATCTGAGAGAACCTGAGTGGGTTTGCATTAATAATTTTGAATCATTACAATTATTTCTTTTTTTTAATCGTTTTTTTTAAGATTTTATTTATTTATTTTACAGAGAGATAGCACAAGTAGGCAGAGCGACAGGCAGAGGGAGAGGGAGAAGCAGGCTCTCCGCCGAGCAGGGAGCCCGATGCGGGACTCGATCTCAGGACCCTGGGACCATGACCTGACCCAAAGGCAGCAGCTTAACCGACTCAGCCACCCAGTCGCCCTCATTACAATTATTTTTAATAAACAAAATGACTTTTTTTTTTTAAGTGTTAAGCCATTTTTTTTTTTTTATTCTTTGCCCAAGGGGTACAGGTCTGTGAATCATCAGGCTTACATCTTTCACAGCACTCACCAAAGCACAAACCCTTCCCAATGTCCATAACCCATCCACCCTATCCCTACCCTCCCACCCCCCAGTAACCCTCAGTTTGTTTTGTGAGATCAGGAGTCTCTTATGGTTTGTGTCCTTCCCCATCCCATCTTGTTTCATTAAAATGACTTTTTAAAAAAGATTTTTAAAAATTTTATTTATTTGACAGAGAAAGGGAGAAAGATCAAGCACAGCGAGGGGGAGGGGCAAAGGGAGAAGATGAAGCAGACTCTCCACTGATCAGGGAGCCTGATGTGGGGCCAGTCCGAGGACCCTGGGATCATGACCTGAGCCCAAGGCAGGCACTTAACCGACTGAGCCTAGTTTGCCTCTTATGCGTTACAGGACTAGGCAACTCTATAATTCCTGCTTGTTTTTTCCCCAGTATTTTTCAACTTGAAATTATAAACCTGTGCCAGAACTTATGTGAAGAGATAAGAATACGATTAGCTTTGAATAAACTAATTCCTATGTTAAAACCCTTCATGGCTCTTATTATAAATTAATTTTATAGTTTTGTGATAGGTTTTTTCATATGACTCAAAACGCAAAATATTTAAAATGATGTGCACTAGAGTGGAAAATCTCACTCTGATCTGCCTGTTTTCCTGTTTTCTCTCCCCTGCAGATAATGTCTTTATTAGTCTCTCAAATAGTGTTACAGAGTTTCATTATGGAATAACAAGCAAATAAGAATATAGAAGTTTTCTCCCTTCCTTCCACAAAAAGCATATTTGTTACATTGTTCTGTACCTTACATTTTTCACTTAACAGCATATTTGGATGCTTTCCAAATCAGTGCTTTGGGAGCTTCTTCATCATTCTAGCTGTAGAGTGACTCCATAGTGTAAATGCACCAGAACCTGTTTCCCTTCCCCTATTGTAGATTCTCGGATCTTTTCTTCTTTCTCTCTCTCTTTTTAAAGATTTTATTTATTTATTTGAGAGAGAGAGAGACAGAGAATGTAATCAGGGGGAGGAGCAGAAGGGGAGGGACAAGCAGACTTCATGCTGAGCGTGTAGCCCCATGCAGGTTCTGATCCTACCACCCCAAGACCACAACATGAGCCAAAACCAAGACCTGGATGCCCAACTGACTGAGCCACCCAGGCATCCCTCTTCTCTTTTGTAGAATAGACTTGTTCATATGCTGCTTTGTTTCTGTAAGTTCTATGGGATAAATTCCCAGAAGTGAGATTGCTGGATCAAAGGGTAAACCTGTTTGTAATTTTGATAGCTATCGCCAGATTGCCTTCTGTAGGAGTTTCCTATTCACCATCCCACAAACCGTATAGGTATCAATTTTAATTCTTAGAAAATTGTTCCATTTACACATTTTTATGTTTTCAAATGTTCTCTGAGCGTAGGTAGGAAATGTGAAGTTAATTGAGGTTTTGTGATTTTCAGTGAGAGTGCCAAGAAAAGCAGAGTTTTCATCATTTTTTTAGTTTTAAGTAAGTTCTACACCCAAGGTGGGACTTGAACTCATGACCCTGAGATCGAGTCACATGTTCTACCAACTGAGCCAGCCAGGCACCACAGTTCTCATCCTTCTGAGACCTTTTTATTTTTTAGATTAGGAAATAGAACACAAGCCTAAAAATTTGAAAACTTGAGTTTTAATCCTGGCTCTGCTGTCAACTACATGTGTCCTTCACCGCTTTTGTGTCTGGCCTCTCTGCTAACAGGGAGATGGTAATTTATTTCCTCTTTACTTTATAAGATGTTAAGATAAAAATGAGAATATGTGACTCTGAAAAAAAACCTCTCAAAACAAGAAAGCCTTGTAAAATATAAGATTCCTGTTGCGCCTTTTACTTTGGGAATTAAGTGTTGAATTAAAATGCTTTATGGTCCATGAATAACAGGTGAGACTCAAGGAATCCACAGTTGGGAATTTAGCACACAGGAACATGGAGGATTGGTGAGTTCTGAGGCAAGTGAGGGAGCTCAGATAATAGGGTGGGAGATTGCTCCGGTGAGGTAAAAGGCATTTCAGTGAAACTTGTTGATGCTGAAGAGAATAATTCTCAAAGGATTTAGTTAAAATATATATTCTTTTATCTTATAGTTGATGAGAAAAGAAAGTCCAAAACTACACACATGGTGCTCCTGGAGATCATTAAGGAAGAAGGCCTGTGAGTACCACCTTGCCCATCTTTCCTAAACAAAGCAGCCCATAGGAGATTGCTGGGCCTCTAGCACACCTGCCCTCAACTCTCTTTCCATTCTTATAGACTTACAGTAGTTGTGGACCTGTAATTGCCCGACTTGTAAGCACATAATTGTTTTCATCTCCTTAAAGTTTTATAGTTGGCCATTTTGATTCTTGATCATAGAGTCTTCCATGAAACCAATGCCTTGTTTACGTTTTAGTATTTTTTTACAGTGAGCAGAAGCTGTTTTTTAACTCATTCCTATCAGATGTATTCAGATTATGAACTTTTTTTTAACTCTTTATTTGGAAATAATTTCAAGTTCACAAAAAGTTATAAAACTAAAAATGCTACAAAGAATATCAGCATATGCTTTACCCAGATCCACCTATTATTAACACTTTTTCTCCCATTTATTTTCCCAGTTGTGCTTATATTCTCTCCCTGCTTTCTCTCTCCCTTCCCCTTCTGTTTTTATTACACACACACACCACACAAACTTTTTTCAGAATTATTTAAGAATACGTTACACACTGTACATACATCAAAACCTTTAACCCCTATGATATTGATATTTTTAAAAAATATAGCCCCCCCTTTTTAAAAATAAAATGTTTCTCATTTTAAGTTTGCCTCATGTTTCTTTATGATTAGACTGAGGCGATGCATTCTTGACCAGAATAATGCATAGGTGATATTGTATCCTTAGACTATCACATCTGGAGTCATGTATTGTCCACCTGCTCTCATTGGTTAATTATGATTTTTCAGATTCAGGTTAATCACTGAATAATTTTTCCTTTCTTGCAACTATCAGCAGTCTATGAAGAAAAACTTTATTTAGTATCAGTATAGACTCAGAAATTCCTGGTTTCTCAGTGGTTTACAATTGATTACTATACTATATTGGTGTTGGCTCTCACCCAGGATGAGAGCCCCTTCAGCCTGGTTCCTGTGCCCTAATAACATGCTCCCATCACTTCTTTTTTTTTTTTTTAATACTTATTTTGTCATATTTACTTCATTTTTAAATATTGCTACCCTGTAATAAAATGTGAATGATGCTATATTAACTAACAGCCATGAAGAAATTATCTCTAATTTTATATAGTAATTTACTAAAGGAAATCAAGGGGAGGAGACCAGTAAAATCAGCCATTGATAGTGTGTTCTTTGGCATCATTAATGGTAGAAAAGATTTCTTGGTTTGGACATCCTTCAGAATGTGAGATATATGTACAGTTTGGAGTATGTCATTGTGTAGAAGGGAATTTGAGAATATGTGAGTCATGATCAGCCTTTTCTAGAACTTTGCCCCTTTCCACTGGCTTTTGTCCAGCATTTTTACATTGCTTATTATGTTTTTCCTCTAGCCTGGCACCATATCGAGGGTGGTTTCCAGTTATCTCCAGTCTCTGCTGCTCCAATTTTGTCTATTTCTACACTTTTAATAGTCTCAAAGCAGTTTGGGTCAAAGGTCAACGTTCTACTACTGGAAAAGATCTGGTAGTTGGGTTTGTTGCAGGTAATCAAGTTTTCTGAGTATAACATTTTTTGTATTTTAATATTATCTTGTGGTTCATATATTCTCTATGAAGTTGTTTTAGCACAAAGTAATGCTACAAGAATATTATTAATTTTCTGACTTGGCTCTGTGTGTATGTGTATGCGTGTGTTTGGTAAAAACATAATATAATTTACCATTTTAACAGTTTTTAAGTGTATACTTCAATAGTGAGTTTATTTACATTATTATGAAACAGATCTCCAGAACATTTTCATCTTATAAATGTGAAACTCTATAACCATTAGACAATAACTCCCCCTTACCCTCTTCTCCGATCCCATTCTTTCTGTTTCTAGAAATCTGACTACTGTAGATGCCTTATATAACTGGAATCATACAGCATTTGTCTTTTTGTGACTGGCTTATTTCATTCAGCATACATAATGTCTTCAAGGTTCACTCATGTTGTAGGATGTAACAGGATTTCTAATTTTTTTTTTAAGATTTTATTTATTTGATGGAGAGAGATCACAAGTAGGCAGAGGCAGGCAGAGAGAGGAGGAAGCAGGCTCCCTGCTGAGCAGAGAGCCCGATGTGGGCCTTGATCCCAGGACCCTGAGATCATGACCTGAGCCGAAGGCAGAGGCTTTAACCCACTGAGCCACCCAGGCACCCTCTGCTCTGTTTTCTTCTAGGAGTTTTATACTTTTAGGTCTTATGTTTGGGTCTTTAATCCATTTAGAATAATTTTTTTAATCTTCCATTTAGAATAAATTTTTATATGTGGTGTGAGATACAGGTCCAGCTTCATTCTTTTTGGGTGTGGATATCCAGTTTTCCTAATACCATTTGATAGTATTGTCCTTTCCCCATTGAGTGGTCCTGACACCCTTGTGGAAGATCATTGACCATATACACAAAAAGGTTTATTTCTGAGCTGACTTGGCTTATTTTGATCTTTTAATAGAGAGAAGATAGTTTTATCCTTGTTTAGCAGCATTCCAGAATTTATGGAGCTTAAAGTCTCTCTCTTTTTAAAGATTTTATTTATTTATTTACAGAGAGAGAGAGTGCATGCAAGTGAGAGAGAGAGAGAATCCTAAGCCAACTCCATGCTGAGCAGAGAGCCTGATGGAGGGCTTGGTCTCATCATCCTAAGATCATGACCTGAGCCGTAATCAAGAGTCAGACACTTAACTGACTGAGGCACCCCAAGTCTCTTAAAAAAAAAAAAAAAAAAGATTACAAATGAGTGTTTTGTTTTTAAGATTTAATTTATTTATTTGAGAGAGAACAGAAGCAGGGGAGCAGCAAAGGGAGTGGGAGAAGCGGGCTCCCCGCTGAGCAGGGAGCCTGATGTGGGGCTCAATCCCAGGCCCCCGGGGTCATGACCTGAGCAAAGGCAGACGCTTAACCGACTGAGCCACCCAGGCACCCCTAAATTAATTGATTTAACTGTTGTACTTTTAGTGTTCTATTTTGTGGAATCACTTTTTGGTATAGTCTTTGAAAAATTAATACTTTGGGAGCCACATAATTGCATAATCTCAATGTCCATTTGAAATTTAAATGATTTAATTGAAAAATAGCTACCAGGCCAAGAGTATTCATGCCCTACAAGTTTTCCTCTTTACCAGTATGAGGCCGCTGATGTTTTTTGACTTGGTCTCTGAGGTTTTCTTCTGCTTAATACTCTCATTTTGGTTTTAGGTTGATTTCGATCTAATTAACTTTCACCTGTACCAACCTTTTTTAAAATTGAGATATAATTGACATATAACATATTAGTTTCAGGTGTACAACATGATGATTTGATATTTGCATATATTACAAAATGAGTAACATCCATCACCACACAGTTAAATTTCTTTTTCCTTGTGGTGAGAACTTTTTTTTTTAAGGTTTATTTTTAAGTAGTCTACACCCAATGTGGGGCTTGAACCCAGAACCCTGGAGATCAAGAGTCACATGCTCTACCAACTAAACCAGCCAGGTGCCCCTGTGGTGAGAACTCCTAAGATCTACTCTCTTAGCAACTTTCAAATACACAATACTCACCATGCTGTTCATTACATTCCCATGACTTATTTATTTTGTAACTGAAAGTGTGTACCTTTTGACCACCCACCAGGCCAACTTTTTCATAGATTATAACACATAGGATTTCATTCTCTGAGGAAATGAATAAAGATTCATAAGTAAATAACTCAGGATAGAAATCCAGGAGTCATCATAGTGAGTGCTCTCATACCCTACAATCGTTTGATCATCAAGAACCATCAGTCCCAGGGATGCCTGGCTGGCTCAGTCAGGGGTTGGTCTCAGGGTTGAGTGTTTGAGTCCTATGTTGGGCGTAGAGATTACTTACAAAAAAAAAAAAAGAAGCATCATCAGGCTGTCTCCTAAGTATCTCTAGAATCCATTCCTTCTTTTCCGTATCCATAGCCATTTCTGTTGTTGGCCTCTGAGGTCTTCCTTACTTACCTACTTTGCATAATCCTGCCCAGTTAACCTTTCTGGAAGAATAGTTTTCTAATAGTGTCATAACTCAAAGAATTAAGCTTAAGATTTGTTCACTTGCCAAAAAAATCAGAGTAGATCCAAGGTTATCCTGTACAGAGGGAACCTTCTTTTTTACATAATTGCAACAAATGGCACTCTAGCATTATCTTTAATACCTGAGACCAAGTATTTGTAATATTTTGATTTTAATACATTTTAGATTACTGTAGTTTTATGTATTGACATTTAAAAGGTTATGACTCACTGTCAAGGACTAACTCAGTAACTTTCTTTTTTTTTTTCTTCAAGGTTTTATTTATTTATTTGACAGAGATACAGCGAAAGAGGGAACACCAGCAGGGGGAGTGGGAGAGGGAGAAGCAGGCTTTCCTGCAGACCAGGGAGCCCAATGTGGGGCTTGATCCCAGGACCCTGGGATCATGACCTGAGCCGAAAGCAGACGCTTAACGACTGAGCTGCCCAGGCACCTCACTCAGTAACTTTCCATGAAACTACTAATTCATGAAATATATGATGAAATCTTTTTTAATTTAATTAACTTATTGATTGATTTTTATTAACATATAATGTATTATTTGTTTCAGGGGTACAAGTCTGTGATTCATCAGTCTTACACAACACAGTGTTTGCCACACACATACCCTCCCCAATGTACATCACCCAGCCACTCCTCCAGCAACCCTCAGTACAAAACCTTTTTTAATTGTTCAAAGGTGTTTATTTGCTGGCATCTGACATCCCATTCTCTACCAGGTGCACAACACCCTTGTTACTCTCTTCCTCTGTGCTTTGTTGTTTCCTTTCTAACTCTCACACATCTGTAATCAGAGTAGATTCCCCATACCTAACACAGCTAGACTGGTATAGTAGGGCAGTAAGTTTTTAAAAGTCAGTTGACATAGGGAGTATCATAAATAGCCTACTTACCTTGTATTTTATTTTAACTTATGATGTATAAATATATACTTTTTCATTTTTTTTGAATACATGGCCAAGTCATATTGGTTCACTGATGGGAGTTTTGTGCCTTTTCTTGTACATACCACATACCTATAAAGTTTTGCCTCCCATAACAGATTCAACTGACATAAGCAGGTTTGAGAAAAACTTATCATTCTCTTTCACTTACATTCTGAAATGTTTTCTTGAGTATGTGAAAGAAAGGTCCAATGGTCTGTGTCAGTTGTGAGCCTCATCTGTTATACGTCTTATCAGAGAGATGGTGGGAAACTGCTATTCTGAAACCCAAATCTGATGTTATCCCTAGCTTCAAACCCTTTGATGTCTGCCACTTGCAATTAAGCTAAAGTCATGGCACCCACAGCATAAAAGGCCCCCAGCGTATACAGGATAAATGCCCAACATGCAAGATCTGCTGTGATACTGCTTACGTCTAGCTTGATCTGTACTCTTCCCATCCTCTCCTTGGAAAACTGTGATTCCTTGAGTATACCAAGCCATTTAATGACTCCATCCTTCTATAACTTCTGTTGTCTGTCTGATACTGTTGTGTGTCTGATACACTTACTTAAATTATCTGTCTGATACACAGTAACACCCCCACCAGCTGCCCCAAACGAAGGATTATCCAGCCCACAATTAAAATGTCATTTGTATCACAGTTGAGAGACCCTTCGTCAAATGTATTTTATAGGCCTTTGTAATTCTGAGATTCTCTGATCATAGGTTCTCTCTTTTTCTGAAAGTAAGGAATTCTCTGGAAATTGCTTTTGTGAGTTTTAAATTTCTCCTCATAACGTGTTTTCATATCTTAATACCTATGCATTCTTAGAATTAGAACCACTTTTTCTTTTCCTGCTGTGAGCCTTGTCATGTATTAAAATCACTGTAGAAATGAGTTTCATTGTCTCCAAGGAGAACTAGAAACAGTATAATTGTTATTCAAGTTCTGCTTGAAACTTAGGAATTTATTAGTTTATTGTATTTTCATAGGAAAAAAGCTCATATAGCTTGATACCTTGGGGAGGGATTTGGGAACAGAATCTCACAGAAAATTTAAATGAAGAAGATATTTGCCATTTTTATGAAATTGGGATCTTTACCAATAACTGTTTTTGAATGCCAGTGGTGTTATTGTTGACAGTTCATATTCCTTTCCTGCCCTCCAGTCTTAAATCTGGTAAGGCATGTTTGTTTCTATTGTATATCAAGTTGCATTCCTTCATAGGGAGCCAAGTGGTTAGATTTATGACCTTGATCTGCCCTTTTCTTGTATCAATGGTCATTGCACTTATTTTCCACAAGTGCATACATGATTAGCGTACTTCTTTTTTGTTTTCTCTCCTTAACAGACTCACTGCTAATAAAACTGTTTTGTTTTCAAGATTTCAGAAGTAAATAGCAGTGTTTCGGTTATTCCTCGAATCAGTACATAATTTCAGTGCATGCGTTCGGTTACTGTTCATCTCTTTATTTTGCTTCTGGTTCTTATAAATGATTTTTTACGAAGGAAAACGAAAATGGAACCATTTGAATTGGAAGAAAAACAATTTCTTGTCATTAAGTAGGTAAAATGGTAGTATTCCCACCTTAGAAGTGAAGTAACAGCCACAGCTTAGAACTTTCTACATGGGCTAGTAAATAAGCAGACAACTTTCTTTATCCTTCAGCCATATCCATCATGCATTCGTAAAGTTGGAATCCCTCATCATGACTGATTATAGCTTGTTTTTCTTCCATGGAATGCTGTCCTTTGCTTCATTATGTAGATTCCAAGTTTGTTTTCTTTTCTTTTTTTTAAGATTTTATTTATTTATTTGACAGAGAGAGAGATCACAAGTAGGCGGAGAGGCAGGCAAAGAGAGAGGGGGAAGCAGGCGCCTGACTGAGCAGAGAGCCCAATGCAGGGCTTGATCCCAGGACGCTGAGATCATGACCTGAGCCGAAGGCAGAGGCTTAACCCACTGAGCCACCCAGGTGCCCCATAGGTTCCAAGTTTTTAGTAAAGTTTTGGATCCTCAAATATTTGAGTGTTTTTTCCCGGAACTCATAAAATTATAATGGTTAGCAAATACCTCTCCATCTATTTTGGCTTAGAGGATGAACAAAGTACTTGAACATCTCAGATAAAAAGCTTCAAAATACAAATGTTTTCACAAGGACTTTATATTTTCTTCTGTAAATGATATAGTGCATTTTTGTACTTGAGATCGTCCTTAGAATTGTCTTAGTCTTTCAGCTCAAAACAGAGGTATATATGAAAGCAGAATTTTGAATGATGGTTAAATCTTAAATCTAGGCTGCATTGCCTCCAAAGTGTTTTGCGGGTACTTATCTCTAGAATAGAGCATGAAGATAGAGCATGAAAAGAATTTTGATTTCTAAAGAGTTTGTTTAATAGACAACACATTTCATTTGTTTAGAAAGGTGTGTACACTTTGCCTGTGTTATCTACAGAAGCCTGTGATCTCTGTTTCTGAGCTCTCTTGTCTTCATCTGAAGGAAAAAATGCAATAGACTGCTCAGTAGTACTTTCTAGTCTGATTTTTCTTGCTGTGGATTTTTCTGTCAGGTGATGTGTGCTTTACATTCAATAGGAACACAAAGTCTGGGCAAGTGGGCATGTATTGATATTCTTCTATCTTGACCTCTTGAGCACTGGCACTTTTTAAAAAATGAGACTAGCAGGAATCTCTAGGTAAGGCTTTTTCAGATTATGATTAATGCCTTAAGTGACAATGCATGAATATAGTGAGTCATAACTAGAGATGACTCCTTGGTGTGTTATGTGAGTTTTTAAAAATATAATAAATACAGCTCATAATTTTTTTTAAAGATTTTATTTATTTATTTGACAGAGAGAGATCACAAGTAGGCAGAGAGGCAGGCAGAGGGAGAGGGGGAAGCAGGCTCCCCACTGAGCAGAGAGCCCGATGCGGGCCTCAATCCCAGGACCCTGAGATCATGACCTGAGCTGAAGGCAGAGGCTTAACCCACTGAGCCACCCAGGCGCCCCATAAAATTTTTTGATACTGCCTTTTATTTTGAGAGGAGTTCTCATAATGCTCTTAAGAAAGAAGTAATAAATTATCTTACTTTAGCAACTATATACAACAGATGAGAAAATAGGATTTTTTAAAAAGATTTTTTATTTTTATTTATTTGACAGAGAAAGATTACAAGTAGGCAGAGGGGCAGGCAGAGAGAGAGGAGGAAGCAGGCTTCCCACTGAGCAGGGAGCCCGTTACGGGGCTTGATCCCAGGACCCTGAGATCATGACCCAAGCCGAAGGCAGAGGCTTAACCCACTGAGCCACCCAGGCGCCCCGAGAAAATAGGATTTTAATCTCTTGGCTGTTTCATCAAGCTTATCTTTGGTTGGACTTGTGTTTTCTGAATGGTGTGTTTTGAGATTCCATAAACCAAAACATTCTTTCTCCTGTTGTGTTTAAATGACGTTTAGTAAAAGAAGATTTCTTTTCCTTAGGATTATGCCTTTTGGTTCTTCAGAGCCTGGCTAGAGCTAGATAGCTTGATGTGTGGTTGTTTGCTGAATTTGTTCATTGGTTCATTTGCTTAATATTTATTTAACAAATATTTATAGAGTATATGCTATGTATCAGGCACTTTGTTACAACTCTATCTGGTATTTTTTTTTAATCATTCCAGGACTGATGAGGAATATTTTAATATCTCAAGATGGTGTTAACTTGGGATCATGTGTTTTCAAAACAGAAGCACCTGGCTCATTGTATTGTTCCACTCTGAGGCAACATTGGGGGGCCAACATCCCCATCCTTAAGCTTGTAAGGATCATGATGCTCGTGAAGCTCTTTCAGGTGTTTTGTGATGGTTCATAACTACTGCTTGCTGCCTGCCTATCCTAATTCCCTAAACGATGAGAAACTCTTCTGTGAGCCTCTAGTCCCTGGTGAAGCTCTTTCAAATGTCACCACTTTCTCCCACCTGTCACCCATTGTACCAAACCCATACTCACTTAAAACCATGTAAGCTACTTACGTGAGAGTTGCAAATTGTGTGTTTTATTAGACTTTCTCATGGACTTAGTATGTGATCAGTAGGCCTTATTAAAACTTATTTTTAAAATGTACGTAGAACTAGATCAAAATTGCTACTTTGGATGCTATATAAGTTGACAGATAAATCATTTCCTTTTATACAAATGTGGAAAGGTACTGCTGCCAGCCATTTTACTATCAGCAAGGTTTCTGAATTGCTTCTAACAGTAGTGGCTTGTGTTTACCCTGTCACAGAGAGATACCTTACCTCAGGTCTTCCAGTAGGTCACTGGCAGAAGTATAAATTAAACACTGGTACATAGCTTTAACATAGCAAAGCTTACAAGGTTACATTTTGCTTTCCTTTTGTCTCCTCTTTCTTTTTAAAGGAGTAGTGAATGTGTTGCTAACAACTCCACTCTGGGTGGTAAACACCAGACTGAAACTGCAAGGGGCAAAATTTAGGAATGAAGACATTGTACCAACCAACTACAAAGGTATTATTGGTAAGTGTTTGTTGGGTGAGTTCCTATTTAAGGAACTCATTTAGCTCATGTGTCTGTGGATTGAAAAAGATTTGACTCATCTAGGCTGGGATCAGCCTACGTATATTCTTCTCCTGGTGATGGCAAAAGCACAAGAGGACACGTCCAATTGTAAAAGCTCCTGTTCGCATCTTGTTTGCTAACGTCTTCTTGGCCAAACCCAATGTCAGGAGATAGAGAAGTATGCTGTTCCATGGAGTGTTGGTGGGAGGAGGTCAATATTTCTAAAGAATAATCTACACTGTTTCCTTTTTTTTTTTTTAAGATTTTATTTATTTATGACAGAGATAGCAAGAGACGAAATACAAGCATGCAGGAGCTAGAGAGGGATAAGCAGACTCCCCACTGAGCAGGGAGCCCGATATGGGGCTCAATCCCTGGATGCTGGGATCATGACCTGAGCCAAAGATAGATGCTTAGTGACTGAGCCACCCAGGCACCCCTACACTGTTTCTTTTAGTGTTGTCTTTGGATAAAGTTATCATTAATATCGCATGACTTTTAGCTTAATAATACTATATAACCTGGTTCTCCTTTCCCACGTGTCCATCTTTGTAATGAGAATAGTGGTTTCCTTAGAAGTCATATCTTAAGTAATGGATCCCAGGGTACTATCCGTTGTTGTCCTGGACTTTGCTGTGAAACACATGGGCTGTAAGTTCACAATTCTCTGTAAGACAGAGTTCTCAGTCATGGTGGTGATTACTTAGGAAAATCTGACATTCTAATGCCAGCGTGTCAGGAAGAGTTGCCTGTAATTTCAGTTGGTCTCTCAATAACATGACTGTCAGTGTCTGATGATTATTAAAAAGTAGTTAACTTATGAACTTGTCCCTAGGCTCTCATTGCATGAAGGAAATTTTAATAGAACCAGTATGATTTGTGTTTTGGGTACATTTGAACAAAATTCACATTGTGTTCTCTAGTTAGGGGATTATAGTCAAAAGTCCTTGATTTCTTGCTTAGATGCTTTTCACCAGATCATTCGAGATGAAGGAATCTTGGCTTTATGGAATGGCACATTTCCTTCCTTGCTGTTGGTCTTCAATCCTGCCATCCAGTTCATGTTTTATGAAGGTTTAAAACGGCAACTTCTAAAGAAACGAGTGAAGGTAATCCCTGATTTTGAAAGCAGCAAATAATCTCTGACATGCTCTTATTTGGATTGATGTGGTTTGCTCTCTCTTTGCTTTCCAGCTTTCTTCTTTGGATGTGTTCATCATTGGTGCAATATCCAAAGCAATTGCTACCACCGTCACCTATCCCATGCAGACAGTACAGTCAATTCTCAGGGTGAGTGCTGGGGTTCTTCCTGCATTTAGTCAAACAACATTCAAAAGTACATGGTTTCTCATTTAAAGCAATGTTAATAAAGTAGTCAGTTGGTAGGCTATACCATTTTTCCATTTGTTTGATAATTATAGGCTGGCTATCAGTTGGTTTCCTATTTGGTTTGGAACAGAGTTTACATTTGTAATTTCTTAGGTAACATAGTGTCTCAGAAAACCCAAATGTGGGAAGAGGTTCTTTAATGACTAGGAATGTATAAGTTTGTTTCTTTCTCATTTAAGTTGACTTGCTTAGGTTACCATACAAAGTCAGAAGTTTGTTTAGTTCATTCAGGAGGAATTGATTTAGTTTTTCTGAAGTACTTTCAAATTTCTGTTTTTTTCATTCACTTATTTATTCATCAAAATATTTGTTAAACATCCACTCTGTTTGAGGAGCTGGGTATACATGGTGAATAAAAACCATAATCCCTATCCTCATGGAGGTAACAGAGGAAAGAATGAACAGGTAAATAAGCAAAATAAATAGGTAATTTTAAGTTGAGAAAAGAGCTATCAAGGAGGTGAACTGCGTTCTCTGATTTGGTAGAGAGGGGCATGGTGCAGATCTTCTTAGGGTGATTAAGGATTGGGCTCCTCTAAGGAGGCATATATAAAAATCAAGACTTAAAGGAAGATAAGGACCCAATTGTCAAAGAGCATTCTAGGCAGAGGGAACATGATGTGCTAAGAGCTTGGTGATGACTGAGAACTGAACAGAGGCCACCCTGGCTGGAGAGTGGCTCAGGTTGAGATTGGAAAAGTAGCAGGGAAGGCTGTAGGTAAGGATTCTAGATTTTATTCTCACCTGAGTGGGAAGCCTTTGAAGGGCTTTAAACTAGGGAGCAATGTGATCTGATTTACAATTCGAGAAGATTCCTGTAGCTGTTGTGTGGTGAGTTGGTCCTAGGGCTAAGAGATAAGGGTGGGAGGGCAATCAAGAAAGGACACCATTTCCCCAGTACAGGTGAGAGGTGGTGATGGGCCTACACTATGGTAGTAGTGGTGGAGAGGAAAGATAAGGCATAGACAGATTCTTGAGCTGTTTTGGAGAAAAAAAATTCAAAGTATTTATTGATAGATAAAATGGCAGTGATGGTGAAAATATTTCAGTTCAAAAAATTTATTACCTTCTGTTGAAAGTATTTCTACTGATGTGCTGTTTTTAAACTGGTATTTAATATAAGGGAATTCAGTAGCATCTAAATAAATGTATTTTGATACCGTTATAATGTAAACATATAATGTGAAGAGCTTAGGCCGCAGTGGTTCTAATTGATTCGTGTTTATCAGAACTTTCTAAAGGACTGGAGGGTAAGCCATACCATCAGTCTGTAAATCTTCATTGTGGTCATTTTTGTTTTCTTTTGAGGTAGTATTTTCCCCATAATTCTCTGAAGTAAAAATTGAAGTAAAAATTCTCATGCTTGCTTCATTGAAAAATATTTATTTATTCAATTTATTTGAGAGAGAGAGCAGAGGGAACGGCAGAGGGGGAGGGACAAGGAAAGAGAATCCGAAACACTCTGTGCTGAGCAGAGAGCCAGACAGGGGCTCTATCCCATGACCTGAGCCAAACGAAACTAAGGGTTGAATGCCAGTCGACTCAGCCACCCAGGCATCCTGAAAAATATTTATTTTCACTAAAAAAGAGAAAATTCATGAAATCTACATACTTGGATATTTTTATTTTTTATTTTTCTTAAAGATTTTATTTGACAGAGAACACATGCATGGGGAGTGGGAGAAGTAGAAGCAGGCTCCCCCCCATCGGAGTCCTGACGCGGGGCTCCATCCCAGGACCCTGGGATAAATGACCCAAGCCAAAGGCAGATGCTTAACAACTAAGCCACCCAGGCGCCCCTCGGATATTTTTATTACTGTATACTATAAGACATTACTCCAACATAATTTCCTCCGCAGGTAGAAATTCACCTGTTTTTCTTCTTCCCCAGTTTGGACGTCACAGACTAAACCCAGAAAACAGAACACTGGGGAGTCTCCGGAATGTTCTCTATCTTCTTCACCAACGAGTAAAGTGAGCTTTGTAGATGCTTCACATTCTGTCCTTTCAGCAGCCATCTCAGCCAGGGAGTGGCCAGATCTGCTTAACTTGCAGTACTGCCTTGGCGGTGGCAGCCTAGAAACTCTCCTTGTATGCTGTGCTCAGACAGTTCTCATTTTAGAGGCTTAGTGCAATATAGCAGCATTTGCGGGAAGTTATGGAAAAACTTCAGGTCTTTGTTCTTTGTAACTTAGAAATGTACAGAACTCCTTTATTTATTTTATTTTATTTTTTTATTATTATTTTTTTTTAATTTTATTTTTATTATTTGCCCAAGGGGTACAGGTCTGTGAATCATCAGGCTTACATCTTTCACAGCATTCACCAAAGCACAATATTTTATTTTTTTTTAAAGATTTTATTTATTTATTTGACACAGAGAGAGAGATTACAAGTAGGCAGAGAGGCAGGCAGAGAGACAGGGAGAGGAGGAAGCAGGCTCCCCGCTGAGCAGAGAGCCCGATGCGGGCCTCGATCCCAGGACACTGAGACCATGACCTGAGCCGAAAGCAGAGGCATTAACCCACTGAGCCACCCAGGCGCCCTTTAGAGAGGGAAGCCTCTTATAATCTAATGTAGAGACTGTTCTGCCTTAGTAGTGCTGCCATCAGTGGCATATCCTGTGAGCTCTCTCGTAGATAGAAATAAACAAATATTATAGAGCAGTAGTCATAGAAAGGGGGGGTAGGAAGAGTAATAATAATTATTGTAATGATGACAGCAGTGCTGCTGATGGTAAGAGTAGCTAACATTTGCTTTCTGGTAGACACTGGACTCCGTGCTTCAAACAGGTAATCTCACTTAATCCTGACTGTGGCCCTATTTAGAGATTTACATTTTTTTATAAATTCCACTTAGAGAATCTCAGGGGCATCAAATAAGTCAGGAGCCTCCTTTGAAGCAAAACCTGCTATAACTTTATTACGGTTCCTAGATATAAGATATTTTGAAGGTAAATAAATTTATTATAAAACAGAATATGTTTGGGATTAAAAAAAATCAAAGATAAAGAATTGGTATAAAGTTAAAACTAAATGCTCACCGTACCATGTATTGGCAAGAATGTGGAGCAACCAGAACTTTCCTGTGCTGCTGGTGGGAAAATGTCCGACTATTTGGAAAGCTTGGTATTTTTTTCAAAAGTTAAACATACAACTACCATAGGACCTAGCCTTTCCTCTCAAGTTATACACCCAAGGAAAAAAAAAAGTTATAGACCCAAGAGAAATGAAATATGTCTGTGCAAAAACTTGTTCACAGATATTAATAGTTTTATTTTTAAGAATCAAAACCCGGAGACAATACAAATGTCCCATCATTGGGTGAGTAGACACACAAGTTACTATCTATCTACATAGTGGAATACTGCTCATAAGAAAGGATGTACTAATACCTACAACAACATGGATGGATTTCAAAATAATTATCCCAACTGAAAGAAGTCAGACAAAAAAAAAATCATAACCATATGATTCCACTTACGTAAAATTTAGAAAATGCAAATATAGTATTCTCTCATCCACAGTATCCCTTACTGTGGTTTCAGGGATCCAGAGTCAACCACAGTTTGAAAGCCAATGATCTTTCTTCCGACTTATTGTCTGAATGTCAATAGGACCTAACAGCAAGTCACAATATCTGGATCATTCACCTCACTGCATCTCAATAGGTAGATATTAGAGAGAGGGAAGACCACATTCCCATAACCTTTATTACAGCATATTGTTATTCCATTATTAGCTATTGTTGTTAATCTCTTCCTGTGCCTAATTTATAAGTTAGACTTTATGATAGGTGCCTATGTATAGGAAAAAAATAGGTGGTTCGGTACTAACCACAGTTTCAGGCATCCACTGAGGGTCCTGGAACATATTCCCTCAGGGATAAGCAGTGGCTATTATAGCCTGTTTCTTTGATGCAGGAGTTGACTTTTATGAAGAAAACCTTTTATTTTTTTTTTTCAAACATCTTTTCTTTTAGGCGTTTTGGAATCATGGGACTCTACAAGGGCCTTGAAGCCAAACTGCTGCAGACAGTCCTCACTGCTGCTCTCATGTTCCTGGTTTATGAGAAACTGACAGCTGCTACCTTCACAGTTATGGGGCTGAAGAGTGCCCACAAGCACTGAGACACCTCACACTACAAAGTGCAGAAAGATGCTCGAGATGGGGGGGTTCCTTCTGTGTGAAGGGAAGTGATTCTCTTTTTACTCTTGCTGTGTACACCATGAATTTTACCCTCATTGGCTGGAAAAGCATCTAAGGGCAAACATGGAATATAGCCAGCTGGACCTGTCCACAACTTAATTTTTATGGTGGTTGGTTGAATTTTGTGGGGGAGGTTAGTCTAATGGTCATTCAAAAAAAAAAAAAACATTATTGAAAACCTGAAAATGAAAGTTTGTGGGTATTTATTGTTTTTCTTAAGGGGAATGGACTGTTGCTCTCATGTGTAATCTTTTCCAGTTAAAATCTTTCTTAAATTTACCAACTGTTCTTTTCTTCTGAACTCTCCCTCCAGATTCTAGGGACACATTTAATACCATATAATTCTCCTCATATACTTTTGTATGTTTTAATCTTGGTATTTTTCTCACTAAAAATATTATGATTGTGCCACAGGCATGACTATTTTTGTTGAGCTTTTTTACTCCTGCTTAAGGAAAGGTATCTCCTTTAGTACATGAGCTATTTATTTTGTGGGAGAAATGAAAACGATTAATCCCAAATTGTTCTCTTATAAACTATTTGTGAACATCACTTACTCATTAGTATTTGACATAATTAAAAATATTTATTTTGAATCAGCCCTTGTATTACAAAAGGCTTGAAGTTTTTATGTTTATCCATACAAGCCCCATCAAGTCAAGCCCCAATAAACTGTCAACACAAAAGACATTTTAAAAAGTTGCCCTTTATTCAGGTACCACATTGGGTTTATAACCAGCTCATAAAAATCATAGAAAAGGGAGAAAGAGCACGTACCTTCGTTAGGCTCTGGAATATTCTCTCCCTTTACAAAGTCCTGGTGGAGGCTATCTCTTTCAAGAATAAACATCTGATTGAGGTTATTTCTATTTGGAAACATTTCTTATTGTCCTACTACTCAAAGGGTATGCATCAAGCAGCAGCATTGACATCACCTGGGAGCCTGTCGGGCACTTGGTCCCAGACCTTCTGAATCATAGATTCAGACAATTTGACAAGATCCCCAGGTGATTCATAGTCACATTAAAGTTTGAGAGACCTTAGAGCCCCTCACTGAACAGAAGCTATGATTGGTTTCAATGATAGAAACCAAGACAAAGATTTTTCTCAAAGAAAAGTTGGACTAATGGATCAAATAAACAACCTCAGAAAAGTGAGTGCCCCACATCATCCTTTACTTTAGCCTCATAGCACATGTGAAGGTGGTTGGACTTTTATTATGCAACTAGGGGTGAATTTAGGCCTCTCAAGCTACCCAAGAAGCAAACTCTGATCATTTGAGAATATCCCTTTGGGTTCCTGTGACTTAGTTTTCGTCCCTATAACAAAATGACAGGTTTTTCGTTTATAAATCTAATTCCGTTGGAGTCAGAGAGAGGAAGAATGAAATGTCTATGAACTCCAGTATTTAGTTCAATTTTGAGAGTGGAAATTTCTTTCTCTTACTTCCTCTCTGGTCCCTGTGGTAATTTCAAAATATGTGATTATCAAGCTCCTAATAATTGGAAGATGTTTGTGTTCTAGAAAGCAAGAATTAGGAGGGGCTCATAATCTGGCAACTAGACTGAACCTTCATCCCCTATTGAAGACAGAGAATTGACCCCATTACTACTTTTTATTTTACACACACTTTACTTGTGTGTGTCTGTGGCAAGGCTTGGGTAGGAAGCACAAAACTTACTTTTTTATACAGGAGAAAATGATCATAAAGGTGCGATGTGTGTGCTTTTGTTGTTTTAATTATGTAATTCACTTTGGAAATTGAATTTTGAGTTCAGGTTGTTATGTTAGAATAATTTCCAAGTCAAATTATATCATTAAATGAGGTGTTTATGATGTGAAAATCTATTCGATGCTTTTTTCTGATTTTATGAGCGAACAGTTTAAAACTGAGGTTTTATGCTCCCTGTGGAAGCTTACAGACTCACTAGTTGAAACTAGGTAATGACTCACCCGGTTTTGTAAAACCTTTGATAAAGAATAAGTTATTTAGGAAAACTAAGGAGCTGAATTGTATACTGCAGAAATGGAAATTTTTGTTTTTGATTCTTCGTGCAGCTTCTCTAGAATGTGAGAATAAGTGCCTTTGGGGTTATATTGTGTCACTGCAGTAGAAAATTTAATTTCTGTAAGTATTTAATCTGTGTTTTGAAGTGGACACTGATATTTTTACCCTCATCTATTTTACAGTTAAGTTTGAAATGCAGAAGTAGGATTGATGGTAAGAACATAGGCAGTGGGAGCTAGAATCTGGGGTTTTATTCCCAGCTCGACCACCGACTGACTAGCACATTACATCATCTCCTTATGCTTCAGCTTTCTGATGAGTGAAGATAATACTCAGTACCCACTTGAGAGGATGTTTAAGAGCTAATGATGTCAACTAAATCCGTTTACGATCACCAGAGAGGGAAAATCTGAGTGGAACTTTTGACCATGCCTAGATTTATGTAGCAGTTTCTCTTTTTATTTTTTTTTTAAAGATTTTATTTATTTATCTGACACAGAGAAAGAGACAGCGAGAGAGGGAATACAAGCAGGGGGAGAGGAAGAAGCAGGCTTCCCGCGGAGCAGGGAGCCCGATGTGGGGCTCGGATTCCAGGACCCTGGGATCATGACCTGAGCTGAAGGCAGACGCTTAACAACTGACCCATCCAAACGCCCTGCAGTTTCTCCTTCTAAAGCTTCAGCGCTTTCTCATCTTAAACTCCCCATGTCTCTGTAAAGGACAAGGAACAGTGTCCCATTTAAGGTACATGGAAATTGAGACAGAACTATCAAATGACTTGCCTGATGGGAACCAGGACAAGAGTTGAGTTTCCTGCAGTCAAGTGTAAGGATGGAAAGAATGGGTTCTGGAATGAGACCTAGGTTCAACTCTAGCCCCACTCCTTACCAGCTGTGAGAACAAAGCGATTATCGAACTTATATAAAACCGTTTCCTCACCTGTGAAGTGGAGGTCTTGATAGACCTCCCTGTGATTGTGAGGATTAAAGAGATCATATACATAAATTGCTTAGCACAGTGCCTGCCACGTGAGAAGAGCTAGATAAATGTTAGCAATGACTTTTTTCATAATATATTCTTACTGTCGAGGGGTCTGACTGTTTGAATAGATCACACCAGTGAGTGGAAAGCACCCTGGGTTTTGAGTCAGACCTGGGTTCAGATTTTCATTCTGTTGCTTAATAGCATCCTAGCCACAGACAAGTTGCTTGCTCACCTTTCTGAATCTGTGTCTTCATCTGTCCAATGGAAATGATTACCTCACAAGGCTGTAATATGTACAGATATATATATAGAGAGAGATATATATCTTTTTTAATCCTCAGAACCGCCTTGCAATGTAATCCTTTTGGACAGATGGAGAGATATATATGTGCGTCTGGCACAGTACATGAAGTATATATGTGCTTAATGCTGTTTTTTTGTATTGAGGTATATATAACATTATATTAGTTTTGGGTATGCAACGTAATGATTCTATATATGTGTATATTGCAGAATGACCACCACAGTAAGTCTATTTAACATCTGTCACCAAAACATCCATCAGATAAATGCTGTTTATTTTTTTTATTTTTTTTATTTTTTAAATTTCTTTTTTTTTTTTTCAAAGATTTATTTATTTATTTATTTGACACAGAGAGAGAGATCACAAATAGGCAGAGAGAGAGGAGAGAGGAGGAAGCAGGCTCCCCGCTGAGCAGAGAGCCTGATGTGGGCCTCGATCCCAGGACCCTGGGATCATGACCTGAGCCGAAGGCAGCGGCTTTAACCCACTGAGCCACCCAGGCGCCCGATAAATGCTGTTTAAACCAAGAAAATCAGCTAGGTTTTACTTTGGGGCAGCCTTTCCTCTTTTCAATTTGTTTGAATTGTGGCTATTTCTTTTCCAGGAGCCTTATTGGTATATCTCCTCAAAAAAGAAGTCAAAACCATTTCATGTTTTGTTCAATATTTAAATTAAGGCCCCCAAATATTGATCAGTTAATCAGTAAAATACAAACTGGTTCAACAGCAGAAAGTCACTGGCTGAGTTAGTGTGACCTCTTGGCGCTCTGGAAAAGCTGGAGAAGAGTGCCTTCATGGAGCCCAGTGCCACACATCTAAGGAGAGCCCTTCCTCTGGGCAGATGAACTACTTACCTGGCAATGTTAAATGCCAGCAGGATACCAAATATATACAAAGGCTCAATTATAGGATATTTACATACACAGTAAATTTAACTGTGACTTGCAGGGTTTTTACCACCATAGGAGTGAGAGGGGCCTTGGGTTAGTGCTGCTGTTTGTGGGGCATACTGGTAGCCCCTGAAAAGTATGTTCAGTGTGACATAATGGGAAAGAGAAAAAGTTTTCCACGCACTGGGCAAGAGAAGGAAAGAACAAAAGTTACTATTTAAAGACAAAGTGAGGGGCACCTGAGTGGCTCAGTTGGTTAAGCGTCTGCCTTCGGCTCAGGTCATGATCCAGGAGTCCCAAGATCAAGCCCCACATCGGGTCCCTGCTCCGCAGGGAGTCTGCTTCTCCCTCTGCCCCTTGTGCCCTCATGCTATCTCTCAAGTAAATAAATAAAATCTTAAAAAAAAAAAAAGGACAGAAAGTGAAAAGGAAATTGGAAGATGGAAATGGGAGTAGGAGGGCTAGCACAGCCCTCAGAGAAGACATGCCCCAAAATGGGTGATAGGCACACAGACTGGGCAGCAAACTGTAGAGCCCAGCAAATGAGTTCCAGTCTGTGATAAAGTAAAAAGGGAAAGAAAACCTGATTTGGAACTAATCGTGAGAATGGATAATATAACCTCCATGCATTCAGTGCCTATAAAATGCCAGGCACCAAGGATTTATGTACATCTTGACAACCTTGTAATAACTCTAAATAGATGAGGTTCATTCCTATTCACAGATAAGTTAGTTAATGCTTAAAGAGTAACTTACCTAGGTCACATACCTAGTGAATGGGGTTCAAGATTTTAAATTTAAGCTGACTCCAGAAGTTTATGTACTGCCACACCACATTCCTCAGATCTCCTTCAAAGTAAGGCTTCCAAACCAGTGTGTGGCTGCTTTTAAGTTCTCTTTTACAACCTAGAGGGGGCATATAAGTGAAGATGTATAATTCTTTCTGTAATGAACTGTCTGCACCCCAATATGACACCATAAGGTTCAAGGGAAGCCTGTGACCTCTGTGTCCAAAGGTGGTTCCTTGAATCTACGCTATTTCTTGTCTTAGTATGTTTATGCTTTGTGGTGTGTCCGGAAATCTTTTCCTACTATTCCTGGTGAATCCCTGCCCAGATTAGGCATCCACTCTCCCTGGAGGCCTTTCGGAACTTTCTGGAACTCCTTCCCACCTTCTTCCCCACCCCTCAAAGACGTTTGTACTCCTATCATTTGTGCATGTGTCTTATCACTGCACCTACTACATTGGATTTTGAATGGCAGTAGTCCATCTGTATCTGTCTTCCCCTAGGTATAAGTTCTTTCAGAACAGGAAGTGATCTTTCAAGTAGCAGAGTGTCTCACTCATGGTAGAAACTCAGTCGTTGCATGAGTGTTTTTGACTAAAGACAGTGCTAACCTTTCTCTAATCAAATTGATCTGTTAATTTAGAGTTTACATGTATTTAGGGGTCTTGATCTCGGGGTCATGAATTTGAGCCCCATGTTGGGTGTAGTTCACTTAAAAAATAAAAATACAAAAATAAAAGTATACATATTTTTAGAATTCTTGCACTGTGGTGTTTTCTTGGTTGTTCATTTTCAGTTTTTCACATTTCATTAATTAGTTCACACTTTTTTGAAGTATACTTTATTTTGCTAGTCAATTGACTTCTTTGTCCTTCATTATTTCTTTTTTTTTTTTTAAAGATTTTATTTATTTATTTGACACAGAGAGAGAGATTACAAGTAGGCAGAGAGGCAGGCAGAGAGAGAGAGACAAGGAGAGGAGGAAGCAGGCTCCCTGCTGAGCAGAGAGCCCGATGCGGGCCTCGATCCCAGGACGCTGAGATCATGACCTGAGCCAAAAGCAGAGGCTTTAACCCACTGAGCCACCCAGGCGCCCTCCTTCATTATTTCTTTACTTTAATTGGAGTCATCAAAATTATTTATCTTGTGGTATCACTAAATTCTTTTGTGTGTACTTCATCCTTTTTTTTTTTTTTAAGATTTTTATTTATTTATTTGACAGAGAGAGAGATCACAAGGGGGCAGAGAGGCAGGCAGAGAGAGAGAGAGGAGGAAGCAGGCTCCCCACTGCAGGGAGCCAGATGTGGGCCTTGATCCCAGGACCCCGAGATCATGACCTGAGCCAAAGGCAGAGGCTTTGACCCACTGAGCCACCCAGGCACCCCTTCATCCTTGTTTTGCTTTAGTTTCTATAGATCCCATTGGCAGAGTAGATGGCCAGCCAAGTAGGTGATTCACTATGGAGGACCTTTTATTAAATTGCAGATTCCTATTCTAGGAATAACATTTTATCCATTTACTTAAGAAATATTACCTATCAGGGGCGCCTGGGTGGCTCAGTGATTAAGCATCTGCCTTCGGCTCAGGTCATGATCCCAGGGTTCTAGGATTGAGCTCCACATTGGGCTCTCCGCTCGGTGGGGAGCCTCCTTCTCCCTCTCCCTGCCGCTCCCCGATGCTTGTACTCTCTCTGTAAATTAAATAAATAAAATCTTAAAAAAATATATTACCTATCGTATCCAAGCACTATACCAATTACTGGGATTATCCAGTCTCTGCTTCATATAGCTCATTGTGCAATATGGGAGACAAACCAAAAACAACTTGGAATCTTACCACTGATGAGTTTTGATGAGAAATGTAAGTGTTCAGGAGTAGCTCCGGGAGCGTGGCAAGGCTGGGGCTGACTCAGTCTTCATCTGTGTGATCAGAAGGCAACCTATGAAGTAGCAACATACCAAGAAGTGGGTAAAGGACTTTCTTGACAGAAGAAATAAATAGCATTTGCAAAGTAGAAACAGGATGATGCTTTGTATCTTATACATTGAATTAGATCCAGACACTTCTCAACCTAGATCTCGGGAGTTGAATGTGTTGGTGGGGAGGGGTAGAGCATCCTCAGGTCACTGAGAGCCTGCAGCAAAGGAAAAGAGGTGCTCATGACCCCCAGTTTTTGACAGTTTCGACTACAGTTACACTTGGATCTAAAGAAGGAAGATACATTCCTATACTGTATGAATTTAAAATCTAATTTTATACATACTTTGAAAATTAGACATAACATGAACCATTTAGTTCCACCTCTATGAAGATAGGCCAGGAAGAGCAGTTTAGGCTTACTGTGAACTATTGTTACCATGTAGACTTACACTTTATCTTGATCATTATGGAAATGTTTGCTTAGCAAACAGTTTGGTGCCTAGTTGAGGCTAAAACCCTGAATACTTTTTCATGCATTTGTTAGTGTGTTAAAAATTTAAAAAGCTGGGGCGCCTGGGTGGCTCAGTGGGTTAAAGCCTTTGCTTTCAACTCAGGTCATGATCTCAGGGTCCTGAGATTGAGCCCCGCATTGGGCTCCTTGCTTGGCTGGGAGCCTGCTTCCTCCTCTCTGCCTGGCTCTCTGCCTGCTTGTGATCTCTCTCTCTGTGTCAAATAAATAAAATCTTAAAAAAATTAAAAAAAAAATTTAAAAAGCAGGGGTGCCTACCTGACTCAGTTGGTGGAGCATGTGACTCTTGATCTTGGGATCATGAGTTCTAGTCCCATGTTGGGTGTAGAGATTACTAACTAAATAAATAAACTTAGAATATCTATCTATATATATGTATATAGATATATATGTGTATGTATATATATTCTAAGTTTATGTATATGTGTGTATATATATGTACATATATATATATATACATAAGCAGTGAAGACTTAAGGGGAATTTAAAAATTGAGGAAGTCTTCTGTTTTTTAATTTGCAACTAGGTATGACATTTACAGATTTTTTTCCCTAATTCATTCATTCTCATTCTCTATTGTGAGATTTATTAAATTACTTCTTTTCTGTATAGGTGGGGAAATTGAGACACAGATCTGGCTTAGGTCACATAGCAAAGGATTGGAAGTCAGAAATAGGAATTCAGATCTGATATTCTATGCAGCAATTTTTCACTGGCTTGTACTGCTTGGAGATAACTGTATTTTCTATTTTGGTTTAAATTTTTTCTTTTTTCTTTTTTCTTATAAAAATAATATATAGTCTTCATAAAAATTTCAGAAAATATAGAAAAGAATGAGAGAATAAAGCTGTATTCATATATGTGTGTGTATATATATACTTATATTCCCAAGTCTAGAAATCACTGCTAATATTTAAGTATACCTATTTTCAGACTTGTTTATATATGTGTGTATATATATGTATGTACACAGAGATATGTTTCTTTTTCTTTTTTTTTTTTAAGATTTTATTTATTTATTTATTTGACACAGAGCGAGAGAGAGATTACAAGTAGGCAGAGAGGCAGACAGAGAGAGAGGAGGAAGCAGACTCTCTACTGAGCAGGGAGCCCGATGCGGGCCTCGATCCCAGGATGCTGAGATCCTGACCTGAGCCAAAGGCAGAGGCTTTAACCCACTGAGCCACCCAGGTGCCCCACAGAGATATGTTTTGATAGGGTTTTTTTTTAAAGATCTTATTTATTAGAGAGCACACGAGTGGGGTAAGGAACAGAGAGAGAGGGACAAGTGGACTCCGTGCTGAGTCCAGCACCCCACTTGGGGCTTGATCCTACATCCCAGAGATCATGACCTGAGCCAAAATCAAGAGTCAGATGCTTAACCAACTGAGCCACCCAGATGCCCCTACAGAGGGTTGTTTTTTTTTTTTTTAATGAAATCAAGATATAATATAGGTGAGTTTTTTTTTTTTAAAGATTTTATTTATTTATTTGACACAGAAAGAGATTACAAGTAGGCAGAGAGGCAGGCAGAAAGAGAGAGGAGAGAGGAGGAAGCAGGCTCCCTGCCAAGCAGAGAGCCCGATGTGGGCCTCGATCCCAGGATCCTGGGATCATGACCTGAAGGCAGAGGCTTTAACCCACTGAGCCACCCAGGCGCCCAGTAGGGGTTTTTTTTTTAAAATAAAATCAAATTGCCTAATTTTGTAAAATTTCATCTCAAATATAATTTAATATCAAATATCTGCATCATAATTTTAGTTATGCTTGTTTGCTATGTTTGCTTCATAGAGTTGTACTGTGTGGATGTGTTCTCATTTAGTTAGGCTCCTATTGATGAACTTTTAGGTTGTTTCCAATTTTTTTTTAATCAGTATGCTTCTTGTTTTTTTAAGATTTTATTTATTTATTTGACACAGAGAGACACAGCAAGAGAGGGAACACAAGCAAGGGGAGTGGGAGAGGGAGAAGCAGTTTTCCCGCCAAGCAAGGAGCCTAATGTGGGGCTCCCTCCCAGGACCCTGAGCCGGAGGCAGATGCTTAATGACTGAGCCACCCAGGTGCCCCGGTTGTTTCCAATTTTTTCTATTATAAGTGATGTGATAAGACCCTTAATATATGCATCTTTCTGCCCTTTTCTGATTATTTTGTTAAGAAGAATGTTCAGGGATCCAGTTACTGGGTCAAAAGGTATGCCTACTGTGACATTATGTTATTAAATTAAAACTTCACCTATCTATACTTTTATATTCCTTGTCACTTTGGACTATGTAAATACTTTATTTCTCCCTTCACCTCTGCTTTGCCAAGCTGCAGGAGAAATTCCATTTGGAGTATGAAGTGCTATATGCCACAGGGTGGGCTTTAGATGCTTTTACTTTTAATTATTCTATCAAATACAGAATTAATTGAGGTATATCAGAAGTTCTTGGGGAGTTAGAACTGAAAATTAGATTTCTTCCAGCAGGTGGCTGAGATCACTTAAATATCACATACTAAGGTACAATATTAACAGCTACCATTTATTGAGCATCTACTATACACCAGATGCCATAGGAGATGCTTTACATATATATTATCTTGTTTAATCCTACAAAGATTCCAAAGCCCATGTACTTTAAAAAAATTATTTATTTATTTATTTATGTGAGAGAGAAAGTACAAGCAGGAGTAGGGGTGGAGGGGGAGGGAGAAGCAGACTCCCCACTGAGCAGGGAGCCTGACATGGGCCTCAATCCCTAAACACCGGGATCATGCCCTGAGCTGAAGGCAGATGCTTAACGGACTGAGCCACCCAGGTGCCCCAGGCCCATGTACTTTCTAATGTTCTCCCCTTCAACCTTTGTCTGTACGTCTGTATCCTAGTCCCTGTGCCTTTGTTAGATGGCAAATTCCGGAGGGCAGGGACTTGCTATTTATCATTTTGTGAATTACCATAAACATGGGTTACATTGGGCTGGGGTCTCTATAGAAATGCTTTATGATTATGAAGGTTTTGAAATTAAGGACGACTTTTACAAGTTATGTGTGTTGACTTTTAATGTTTCTAGTTTTTATTGAAGTGCTAATTAATATATAGGGTAATATGGTTTCAGGAGTAGAATTTAGTGGTTCATCACTTAGATATGTCACCTGGTGCTCATCACAGTGCCCTCCTTTATCGCCACCACCCATCTAGCCCATCCCCCGCACATCTCCCTCCATCAACCTTCAGTGTGTTCTCTATAGCTAAGAGTATGTTTTATGGTTTCCCTCCCTTTTCCCCACCATGTTCATCTGTTTCGTTTCTTAAATTCGACATATGAGTGAAATCATATGGTATTTGTCTTTCTCTGACTTATTTCATTTAGTGTAATACACTCTAGCTCCATCTGCTTTGTTGAATTTTTAATTTATAAATAAGCTCCTATTTGATAGAAAATGGCTGGGTTTTCTTTTCATTTTGCAATTGCAGATTCGGAAAAATCTTCAGGCCACCAGAGGGCCTTGCAGTCAGCCTCCTATATTATCCTCATTGTAAATCACTGCTGTCAGAGATGCTTAGTTGAAATTTGGTCTCAATTAAACCAAAAAAAGAAGCATTCTTAGACCTGCTTAGGAATCTGAGTAGGAACTGTGGCTTGAACTTGGTGGAGCTCTACCTGGAAACATCGTTTTTATCTATAAAAGCAATGGATGGAGTAGGAGGTATTTTGCTGAAATTATATTCTTTTACTTTTTCCTTTCCCCAACCATAAGCCTACCTTTTAATTTGTCATCCATAATTTATAATCTTCTCTTGGCCAGGTAATAAAGGCAGTAGCTCTCAGTATCAATAGAAATTGAAGTCAAGGAAACAAAGGACAGTTTTGGGCCAGTAGCATCCACCGCTTTCTTGGTCTTTATTGACACTAATAAAAACTTGCAAAATTGACTGATCCACAGTTGACACCCCCGTTTCTGTCCACCATCTGGTGGAAGTGCCAACAGGCAGGAAAACGATTAAAAGGCAGCAGGAGGGAAAAGAGATAAAAGGCATTTTGATAACTCACAACTTCAAAAATCAATTCAAACCCTTACTAAACAAGGGGCTTTCATGTAAACAAGGAAATCTTTCCACATTGTTTGAAGTGTAACTATTGAGGCTTCTAAGTTGTAGCCAACTAGAGCTCTCATTGATCTGTGATATTAATTTATTTCACAAACATTTACGAAGTACAGTCGTACCAGGCACCTGCTAAGCACTGGCATGCAGATATGATAATCGTCCTTATATATTGCTCTGTAGTTTGTACAGCATCTGGCATCAACAGTTTTACTTGGTACTCACTTCATATGTCTGGGATGAATTAGGCAGATCTCTCCATTTTCTAAGGGTGGAGACAGGTTCAGAATGGTTAAATGACTCACAGGTACACAACCAGCGACAGAGTAGGATGTGAACAGAGAGAAGTCTTCTTACTCCAAATCCCGTCCTTTCCCACAGCACCATGCTGTCTTCCTGGAAGAAGTGAGCCTGTTACTCTCCAGGGAGGACTTGAGGGGTATAATATGCCAAAGGACTCAAGGTTGAAAATGGGTATCTTATAGCTACTTGATGGTTTTAATTGTTTAGTAAAATAAGCTACTTAGAAAATAAGTTCAAAATCTTTCCAGTCCTGTTTCTCTTTTTTCCAAAAATGGAAGGGTAGTTTCAGTATGCAGGCAATGGGGGAAAAGGGGGATTCATTTTTACTACTTGGTTGACATATTTATTGAGAATTTAACTCTTTTAGGTCTCTAAGTACTTGCATCTTTCCTTGAGGTACGGTTTATGCAGTAATGCCAATATTAAAAAAAACAGGCCCATTATTTGAGTATCAAGCTGGGGTAGGGTGTCTCTCACACAAAGTGCCTCTTATTTCTTTAGTCATTTTTGGAACATAATACTCTGCATAGAGTTCTATCCAGTATCTACTGGACTAAGTTGTATTTCTCTCTTTATTACCTACCTCCCTCAACAGATTAAGAGTTCTGAATCCTCATCACCATTACTATATCACAGGCCTTATGAGTACTCTGTGACTATTGGTCCAGTGAATTTAAGGGAGATGGGACATAGTATGGAATTTGGGTTTTTCTAAACCAGAATACCTAGAGTTTCAATCCCTCTGATAATATATATTTGGGCCAGAAAGTAAGACATAGCTTCCCTAAGATTTAGTTACCTTAGCAATTTCACCATATTAGACACAATGTGGTACATGCACGCTTACCTTACTCTGAACTGAATAAAGTGTGGGATGTGTCCAGGCAGAAGGGAGCTGAGAAGTAAATTCATAAGCTTAAGAGCTGGTAAGCAGACAAAATACAATGTAATGAAAGCAAGAATGCTGACATCATCCTTACCACATTGTGTTATTTGTCTAGTGCTCCTGTTCCTGGAGCAGATTTCATTCTTGTGTCTCTGGTACCTAACAGATTTAGTAATGGTGCTTGAGAAGTATTGTTGCTTATACCAAGGATACTCTGCTAACTGAGAAAGCAACAAATAATTTTTGAGCATCTGCCACGTGCCACCCACTTTGCTAAGTAGTAGGGATACACTGTGAGCAACACAGATGAGGTCCCTACTCTTGTGGGATATGAATTACAATGAAGGGAGAAGACAATGAGAATATAAACCAGTAAGATGATTTTTGGTACAGATAAGTGCTGTAAAGAGCATGATGAAGGGAGCATATTCATCTAACATACTTTAATAGTTATTTTAGTTACCAGCGTCCATGTAAGAGACAGAGAGTATTCTTCATACGAAGTGGGCACAATTAACTTTTGTATATTGATCTCATACCTTGCAACCTTGCTGAACTTACTAATTCTAACATTTTTTTTTTACTGGATTCCTATACACAAGGGTGTGTTATCTGAGCATATGGGACATTTTAGTTCTTCCTTCACAGTCTAAATGTCTTTTATTTATTTTTCTTGCCTAATTGCTCAGCCAGAACTTCCAGTACAATGTCAAATAGAAATGGTGAAAGCAAACATCCTTGTCTTGTTCCTGATATTGGACAGAAGGTATTTAGTCTTTCAGCACTGAGAATGATGTTAGCTGTAGGCTTTTTGTGGATTCCCTCCATTGTTTCTTTGCTTGTAATCAGTCCATTAACTTTGGACTGAGCACTCAGCACTTTTAGCCATTCTCAGCAACATGTGATGGTACGATAACACAGTATTTTTAGCATCATTTGCAATGCTACTTCTTTGTGCACTAAAATGTTTTCATTTATTGTTTTGTCTTGTCTTTTTTTTTTAAGACTTTATTTACTTATTTGACAGGGAGAGAGATCACAAGTAGGAAGAGAGGCAGGGAGAGGGGGAAGCAGGCTCCCTGCTGAGCAGAGAGCCCGACGCGGAGCTCGATCCCAGGACCCTGATATCATTACCTGAGCTGAAGGCAGAGGCTTAAGCCACTGAGCCACCCAGGTGCCCCTGTTTTGTCTTGTCTTAACCATTTGTATAGAAATCTTTCTAAAGTGGTTAATATTCCTGGCTACTTTAAGCATAATAGGATAATACAATACATACGTATTATGTATATATAATAAATATTATATACATATATTATATAACATGTACATATTATATATTATATAACATAATATGTATTATATAATATATACATATAATTCAACTGTTGCTTTAAAACTCAAATATAATAGTGATGTATTACCATGCTAGCTAATAATGTGGGGCTGCCTTTGGGAGATTATTGGGTAGTTTGGGCCTTGAAAGAGTCTTTCCAAACTGCTGTACGTTTTGAGTGTCTGTGTCTGCTTTTTACAAATACAGATTGTCCTGTCCCTAGTTGTTAATTGCCACTTTTTCTGACCTTAATATGCCTGCCTCTGAGAACATTCTCTTCTGATAGACAGTTCCTAATCTCCTGAGGACCAGGCTTCCAGAGAACCAAAATATTTAGAAGATTTTGTAAAATAAAGGTAAATAAACTGAGGAATAAATTCTGTGAATTAAGTGCATGAACATTCCAATACCTTGTCTGGTTAAATGCCTTTCATTTCCTAGGTGCTCAGTTCTGTTCTGAATGAGTCACTGTCAGGTGTGAGGTTTATATCTTTGTTTATACCATAAACAAAGTTATTTTTTAGAGGCTTGTACTAGTTTCCCCCACCTCATCCCCATTCCTAGTCAGTTTTCATGAGCTGAACTCCCCCTATTTCTCTTACTCCTCCAGTACATGAATGTTCATAGCAGCCTTATTCATAATTGCCATAAAATCAAAACAACCTAATGTCAAATAAATAATTATCATATTAATTAGTATAATAGAATATTTTGTAGCAACGAAAGTGAACAAATTAGAGCTCTATTCAGCAACATGAATGACTCACACAATGTTGTATAAGAGACCAGACATAAAATTTTACTTAATGTAAGATTATATTTATATAAATCTCAAAAACAGTGTTAGAAGTCAAGACAGCTGTTACCTTTAGGGAGGAAGATAGGGCAGTAAGACATGACTAAAATAAGGCAGAAAGGCAGAAAGTAAAGAGGTGAAAATAGATATACCAAGCAAATACTAAACCAAAGGAAAGCTGGTTGATGTTAAAGGAAAAAGCATTTTGCAGGATAGGAAATGCCATGAGGTAATGGTAAAATGGATAAATCACTATTTTTTTGGTCATTTAAGTAATGACCAAATAAAAAGGTCAAAGTCCTAAACCTAGATGCACCTAATAACATAGACTCAAATGCATAAGATGGTCAGAATCACAAAAAGAAACTGACAGGTCCTACAGGTACATGGAGATCTTAACATATCTCCTTTCTGAAAATTAGGTAGGCTAAAGACTTTTTGAGCCATATCTGATAATTATTCACCTCCAAATTAGAAAATACATTTCGAACACACTTAGAATACTTACATTAGTTCACAATCACATATTGAGCTGAAATCTGTCTCACTGAGGTTTTTATCTTCTGGTCCTAGTTCTGTACATTGGAACCATAAAGACATGTTACTCTTTCAGTGACAACCTTTCTAATTTTTAAAGACAGCTGCCATGTGTCCACTGAGTCACATATCTGGTTTGACCAAATAGGGGTGGTTGAAGGATGACTACCTCATCCAGGCGGATGGTGGTCCCAATTATTTGAATAGAAAACATTGGTGAGCCTGGCATAACAGGCAACAGAGATCTCCCCTTGGATGTCTAATGGTCTTCTAAAACTTAACATGTCCAAAATTGGTCTCTATTCTTACGTAAAACTCTGCTGCTCTCCCAGTGTTCCTTAACTCCATGAGCAGCATCACCATTCACTCAGCTGTTCAGTCCAAAAATCTTGGAATCATTCTTTCTCCTCCTTGCTCCACTATAACAAATCCTTCCAGAATATATTGCAATCCTACCATTTCTCCCCTTTACCTCTACCACTGATCCCAAGCCTCCATTGCTCTTGTCTAGGCCACAAAAATAGTTGTTGTTTCTTCTCCTCCTCCTCCTCCTTCCTCTTCTTCAATTTGAGTGAGAGTGCGTGTGCACATGAGCAAGAGGGGTGGTGGGGGTTACATAGGAAGAGGGAGCGAATCTCAAGCAGACTCCACACTGAGTGCGGAACCTGATCTCACAAGCCTGAGATCATGACCTGAGCCAAAACCAAGAGTCTAACTCCCAACCAAATGAGCCACCCAGGTGCCCCAAGACCACAATAGCTTTTTAAATGATCCCCCTGGTTCTGTATTTCCCCCACACATTCTCTTCACGATATTGGAACCAGAAAGATTATTTTATATGTAAGTGAGACACTGTTTTTCTCTTTCTATCATCCCTACAGTGACTTCCAGCAAACTTAGAATAGAGAGAAGCTCTTTGCTGTCCCCCAAGGCCCTTCATGATCTCGCCCCTGGCTATCTCTCTAACTTCATCCTACCTGTGCATGCATGCATGTGGGCACACACACAAGCAAAACTTTGGCCACATTGACCGTGTTCACCAGACTCAAGCAACTTTCTGACTTGGGGTCTTCGCACTTGCCATTCTTCTGTCACTTTCTTACATTATCACTTCACTCAATACTGCTCAGGTGTCATCTTCAGAGGCTCTTCCTGAGCACTCTATCTAAAATCGCACCATTGGGGCTCAGTTGGTTGAGCCTCCGA
Organism: Ailurus styani; assembly: GCA_002007465.1. NCBI lineage: Eukaryota > Metazoa > Chordata > Mammalia > Carnivora > Ailuridae > Ailurus > Ailurus styani. Next base: position 232,741 of record LNAC01000097.1, on the reverse strand, counting down.
CGCTTGATTTTTTCTCAGGTTGTGATCTCAGGGTCCTGGGATCAAGTTTTGTATTGCACTCCCCACTCAGTGGGGTGTCTGCTTATCTCCCTTTCCCTCTGCCCCTCCTGCACGCATGCACACTCTCTCTCTCTGAAATAAATACGTCTTTTAAAATAATAAAACAAAATAAAATAGCACCAACTACTTCTTATTCCCTTAGCTTGCTTTGTTTTTCTGCATAGCACTTATCACTACTTAATTATTATATATTTATTTGTTTATCTGGTCATGGTCTATTTCCTCTAGTTTTAGCTTCTTGAGGGCAAGACTTTGTTTAGTCCACCACTGTATCTGTAGTGCCTAAAACAGTTCCTGGCTCATAGAAACCACTTTATATAAGTGACTGAGTATTATTTGGCTGTTTAAAGCCTGGAGCAAGGTTTCTCAGCAGTGGTACTGTTGACACGTTGGGGAGACTGACTGTCCAGTACATTGTAGGGTGTTTAGCAGTACCTCTAGCTTCTACACGCTACCTGTCAGTAGTGGCCATCAAAAATGTAGTCATGTGTTACCAAATGCCCCTGAAGTGTACAAACCATCCACTTGAGAACCACTGGTCTAGAGCAAGTCAAGTTTGGTTATCTAGTCCCTCCCTGCCTCTCTAAGCATTGCTTCTTTATGTCAAGTAACCTTCCAGCTACACCGTGCTACCTATGACTCCCTTTCTCCACATGTGTTTTCTTCCCTGAAGCAGAGATTGCTCAGTTGTTTACTAAGAGCATTTCCTCTTCCATCATTAGCAAGAGAAACCTTGTATTATTGAATCATGACCATGTACCCAGTTAAATAACACATTTCCTGACCTTCCTTACTGACAATAGTAGCCTCTCCTCCTCCCCACCCTCCTCTTCCCTCTTCTCCCCCCCTTTATTGGCAGAAGTTATACATGAATACATTCTGGCTGCACAGGCTTCAAACAATACAAATGTACACCTTTCACCTGCTTTCCATCCAAAAATCCACAGGTTACTGTGTGACCCAAGAATTCCCTTCTATGAATTTAAATCTATTTGTTTTCTTCATAGCCATCCCATGTTTTTGATTCCTTATTTCCTAAATAATGTTCATCTAGCCTTTTTACTGAGGAATTTCAAAGCACATTTTAAAAGATATCCCTTTCTAAGGAAAAGAAATCCTGACATTTTAAGTTAGAAGAGCCTTCTGGAAGGCACTGCTCTTTTAACTTCAGTCAGGACTCGCCTGACTTTGAGTCCTTTTTTTCTAAAAAGTGATGAAAATCTGCCTTTCTCCCCTAGTCCGTGAGTAGCCAGGTCATCTCAATTTTGTCATCTTTGGAGAGGAAGCAGCTCACCTTCCTTAGGATGGAGGCACCTGCTGGCTATACATTTAGGAGTGATGTATAATTTCTAGTCTAAAACATTTATGAAATAGAGAGCCTTACTGTATTCAAGGGACTCTGGAAACACTGCAGGGTATGTGAAGAGACAGAACAATCCCAGCCCCCAAGAAGCTTACAGTTATTGTGGAAGGCAATCAGCCACACAAGGTTGTTTACTTTTATGTACTTCAAAATTAATATCTATAAATATTCCTGTATTGCCATTTCTTCATGCAGCAGAATCGTCAGCTCCAGGAGAATGGAGACTCTACCCTATGTTTCATTGCATGTTCCAACACGGAAGCTCTCCATTTGGATTAAGATGATACAGAGTTGTACAGAAGATAATGTTCCTGAGTTTAAGCCTGTCTCTCCAATGAACAGTTGAGCTTATCTGAGAAAGAAATAGACCAGAGATTTGATGGGAGGACATTTGTGCGGTACCAGGAGGTGTTACTAACAGAACAGAGTGGGACCAGTTGCAGAGTGTGGATATGTTCTTCCCCTTCCCTTCTCTCTGGCTGCAGCCAAATAGGCAGGAAGGTGACAAGGAATACTTAGATTCAGCTGTGAGAGTCAGAGATGTGCCCTCTTGGTGCCTGTGAAACCTCCCTGTCTCAGCATGTGCAACCGAGCAGCAGAAAAAGAAGACTGGGTTCTCTGGCTCAGGTGGGGTCGTGGTGACACGTGGCAATACCCTCCATATAGTACCTGTGTGGTCCACCGAATGGCAAGCAGGGTTGTGTGCAACCCCCATACCCCTCATTATGCTTTCTTCCCTGGCTAGCTCACCATCTAATGCCAAGTTCAAGAACCAATCCCATCATGGCAACCTGAACTTTGAAACCCTTTCCTTCCTTCCTTCCTTCCTTCCTTCCTTCCTTCCTTCCTTTTTTTTTTTTTTTTTTTAAAGATTTTATTTATTCATTTGACACGGAGAGAGAGATTACAAGTAGGCAGAGAGGCAGGCAGAGAGAGAGGAGAGAGGAGGAAGCAGGCTCCCTGCTGAGCAGAGAGCCCGATGTGGGCCTCGATCCCAGGACCCTGGGATCATGACCTGAGCCGAAGGCAGCGGCTTTAACCCACTGAGCCACCCAGGCGCCCAACCTTCCTTCCTTTTTTAAGATTTTATTTATTTATTTGTCAGAGAAAGAGGGAGAGAGCACAAGCAGGGGGAGTAGCAGATAGAGGGAGAAGAAGGCTCCCTGCTGAGCAAGGAGCCCAATGCAGGACTTGATCCCAGGACCCTGGGATCATGACCTGAGCCAAAGGCAGACACTTCACCAACTGAGGCACCCAGGTGTCCCTGAAACTGTTTCTAGTCGACACTCCTTACTCCCAGGTGCGTTTTACCTATATTACTCCCAATTGTGACATGATTTAAAATTTTATACCTTCATTATGCAGGTTTCCTCACTGAAGAAAACTTGGGCCAATTAGATCAATGGATAAAGAAAAAAAAGTCACCCAGGCTTCCACCTCCCTCACAAAACAGCCAATGTTCATATTTAGTCTATTTCTCATTTGTCTTCATATCCGTGTGTGTATATGTGTAAAACTAAGATTGAGATGTATACGAATACAGTTTTAAGTCAGAGTGTAATGAGAAGTTTTGCATCCTAGGTTTGCTACTCCACATCAGGTTATTCCTGGTTCCGGTGTTATGACATAGTAGCATAATTTTTCAGTCAGTAAGCATAATTTTTAATGGTCCACTGCATTGTTAATGTAGCCCAGTGAGTGCTGCAGATCTCCACATCTCACGAATCAGGAACCAGTGACTGGGTGAGGAGAAAACCCAGAAGTTTTCTGTCCAAACTGCTCCCCTCAGAAAGAAGACTCAAATACATCTCAGACTCAGTCTTGTGGTTAAGACCTGGACCGGCCCCAGCACGCTCAGGCTCCAATCTCAGCTCCACCGCAGACAGGCTGTGTGACCTCAGGCAAGCTTCTTCATCTTAGTTTCCCCATCCACAAAATCAAGAGAGTAACAGTTCCTTTGTTCTAGGGTTTGGGGGAGGATTAAGTGAGTTAATATATGTAAAGTCCCTAGAACAGTGCCTGGTATATGTCGTTATGTAAGTGTTGGCTATTTTTCTTAGCTATGGCCAGAGGTCCTACAGGGAAGTTAGGGGACTGTAATATTTTTATTTTGTATGCCTCTGCTCTGACTTAACAGTATTTACACCTTTAGATGTTGCTTTATTTTACTCAGGAACAAATGTGTTGCTTCAGTGTGAATATTAGAATTTAATTCAGAAGCAAAGGAAATAGATTCAGGGAAGAAAATCCTTTTACAAACTTAGCTATGATTAATTTTTTTCTTCAAAAATGCCAAAAGACTGATTCCTCTTTTTTTTTTAATTTTATTTTTATTATTTGCCCAAGGGGTACAGGTCTGTGAATCATCAGGTGATTCCTCTTGATAAATCTGCCACAGAGCTCTGAGATAACAGTAAAAGCCTTTCATGTGGCCCTCTCTGTGAGTTCTGTGATCACGTCCATGATATTGGCTTCTAGAAAATCATTTCATCTAAGTTGTTTCTCCAAGGATTCAGATAGGAAAGTGAGTTATTTTTTGAATCATCCCTGGATGCTGGAGCAAGCTTGCTGGATGGAGGGTCAGGAGACATGGGTACAAGTCCTAGCTGCCTCCTCAGTCCCTGCACTGATGATCTCGGTGGCATTGGGAAAACCACGTGGCATCTTTGAAGCTCGGGTTTATTTATTTATTTATTTTTAAGACTTTATTTATTTATCTGACAGAGAGACATTAAGAGAGGGAACACAAGCTGGGGGAGTGGGAGAGGGAGAAGCAGTCTCCCCACTGAGCCTGACTCGGGGCTTGATGGCAGAACCCTGGGATCATGACCCAAGCCAAAGGCAGATGCCCAACGACTGAGCCACACAGGTGCCCTTGAAGCTTGGGTTTAAAGAGACATCTGCTGTGAAAGGGAGTGGGCGTTGTTCTTAACAGCCCCAGAAGAATATTACAGGATTATATTAAATTCAGTCGCGCAAGAAAGTGTTGTATGGGGTGTCTGGGTGGTTCAGTCCATTAAGCTACTGCCTTTGGCTCAGGACATGATCCCAGGGTTCTGGGATCGAGCCCAGCATCTGGCTCCCTGCTCAGTGAGGAACCTGCTTCTCCTTTTCCCTCTTCCGCTCCCCATACTTGTGCTCTCTGGCTCTCTGCCAAATAAATAAATAAAATCTTTTTTTAAAATGTTGTAGAAATTAAAAGGCATTGTATAGATATGTCATTCTTGTTCATTAGATGGAGTACCATACATAAACTTGCTCTGATTCCCCATCTGAAAGGGGTTTGGGTTTTTTTGATTCCCCCAGTGTGTTTCCTGCGTGTGCCTTCCGAAAGCACGCCACGTCAAACAGCCGAAGATGTTTCACAATGAACAAATAATTATAGGGTCCAGTGTTTTGTTTCCTCTCAGTTCTCATAATGGACTAGCCTGTTTATTTCCATCCCATCTGAGGGAAGCAGACCCATTATATTTACTGTATCTTGTTCTGTCACGTGCACACTATTGCGTGCCACTTCATTAATTATAAGTTCCAAGAGAAAGCATCTCTATTTAGGCGGAGATCTACAGCTCATATGACCAACATGGCCTTTTTAGGGAGCCTACCGCGTGGTGTGCTGTGCTCCCTAAGAGACAGGCTTGTAGCTATAGTAACTGAAATCTCCTCCAGGCCCGTGGTGTGGAAAAGGCAGGGGCAGTGCTAACTGTTGGTTTCTCTCTTTTTCACTGTGGCTCCGAATCCCCTGAGACATTGGTGGGATTATTGAGAGCTGGTTCTCCTCATCCCCAGCAGTGTCTTTTGTCCTTTTAAGGCATTAGATGTAAGACTGAAGAAGACAGCACAGAGAGAGCTGCATGTTTTAATACCCTTGTGCCAAAATGATCTACGGCGCTGAGAATAGCACCTACACCTTGAGGCCATTGGGATATGCTTATTTATTTGTTCAAAAAACATTTACTGAATGGATGGCTTTCAGATGCGTGTGAACACATTTTTTCAAAATTTTTTTAAGTTTACTTTTTGAGGATGCCTGGGTGGCTCAGTCGGTTGAGCATCTGACTGTTGGTCTCAGCTTAGGTCTTGATCTTAGGGTTATAAGTTCAAGCCCCACATTGGGCTCCATGCTGGGTATGGAGACTATTTTTTTTATTAACATATAATGTATTATTTGTTGGTTTCAGGGATACAGGTCTGTGAATCATCAGTCTTACACAACTCACAACACTCACCATAGCACATACTCTCCCCAATGTCCATCACTTAGCCACCCCATCCCTCCTCCCCTCCTCCCCTCTAGCAATCCTCAGTTTGCTTCCTGAGATTGAGTGGAGACTATTTTTTTTAAGTTTATTTTTTTTTAGTAATCTCTATACCCAACATGGGTCTCAAACCCATGACCCCCCAGATCAAGAGTCACATGCTCTTCCAAATGAGCCAGCCAGGCACTCCTCTCCCCCACCTTTTTTTTTTAAGTTTGTTGAGTGTGAACACATTTATAACATCCACATTTACAAAAACTGTTTTCAGGTTCTGTTTCTTAGTGGTATTAATTTTGTACCAATGGTAGAACATCCACTTTGTTTTTCACAGTTAAGAGGGAGTAGCTGTGGTGAATGGTCTCCCTCCCTCTTTCTCTCTCCGTCCTTTGTGGACCTCAAGGACTGCCAAAAGTCTGGGAGGGGTTAGAGGTGAACCCACACTATGACCAAATCTGAACTTGAACCCAGAGTCCTTTGATCAGCATTTATTAGATATTCTAACTAACTAGGTGCCAGGCATATTCCTAGCTAAGTCCTGGGAAAACAGAAATAAATGACCTCTGTCTCTGTGCTCGTGATTCAGGGAGGGGAAACAGACATGGAGAAAATGATTAAGAAAGGGTTGGTTAAGGGTATGCTAGAGCACTATGGGAACATACAGCCATGGTCTAGCTGGCCAGGCATGTGCTTCACGCCCCTTCTTTCGCACCTGCTAGTCCCCTGCATGAGATGCCTTTCCAAACCTTTGCCACTTGGATAACTCCTCATCTGACCTTCCAAATTCAGTTCAAATGTCACCTTCTCTAGAAAGCTTTCTTGATATTCTGCCTACCCCCAAACCTGTTTCCTTGGAACCCTCTATTAAATTGTTGGTTTGTGGGCGCCTGGGTGGCTCAGTGGGTTAAAGCCTCTGCTTTCGGCTCAGGTCATGATCTCAGCGTCCTGGGATCGAGGCCCGCATCGGGCTCTCTGCTCAGCAGGGAGCCTGCTTCCTCCTCTCCCTGTCTCTGCCTGCCTCTCTGCCTATTTGTAATCTCTCTCTCTGTGTCAAATAAATAAATAAAATCTTTAAAAAAAATTGTTGGTTTGCGAAACACGTGGGTGGCTCACTCAGGTAAGCATCTGCCTTTGGCTCAGGTCATGGTCTCAGGGTCCTGGGATTGAGCCCTGCATGAGGCTCTCTTCCTCAGGGGGGAGCCTGCTTCTCCCTCTTCCTCTGTGCTCTCTCTCTCAAATAAATAAATGAAATGTTAAAAAAAATAAATTGTTGGTTTGCTTGCCCAGTTCCATATTTTTGACTGCATACTATATATTTAGCAATATGCTTAACACAAAATTAATTTGGCCATTTTGAGGATTGGCTCATCTGAGCCACAAACCAAACTCAGTAGAGAATAATATATTAACCAGAGAGTCATTTTCCTCATTTCTTGGGAGCATGGGGGACTCAAGGGGTAGAGCAGAGGAGAAGACTACACCTTTCCAAGGTCCCTCATCTGGGCTCTTGTGGTCCAACGCCACTCCTCTGTTCAGTGGCAGGAGCCTGTGGGAACCTTCTCCCAGCTGGACTGGGAGATCCTGAAGGATGAAGGGTCTTCACGGAAAGAAGATGGAAATAAGAGGACAGGGTGGCTGGGTGGCTCAGTCATCAGGCATCTGCCTTCGGCTCAGGTCATGATCCCAGGGTCCTGGGATCGAGCTCTGCATTGGGCTCCCTACAAGGTGGAAGGCCTGCTTCTCCCTCTCCCACTCCCCCTGCTTATGTTCCCTCTCTCACTGTGTCTCTCTCTGTCAAATAAGTAAATAAAATCTTAAAACAAAAACAAAAACAAAGAGGACAGAGATTTTACCTGAAGGCTCTACCAGTGTAATGGCTAAACTTATGTCAACATGGCTAGGCAAGGGTGCCCAGTTGTTTGGTCAAACACCAGTTGAGATGTTGCTATGAAGATATTTTTTTAAGATGTGCTTAACATTTCAGTTATTAGACTTTGAAAAGCAGATGACCCTCATCTAGTCAGTTGAAAGCCTTAAGAGCAAAGACTGAGGTCCCCAGAGGAGGAAGGAATTCTGCCTCTGGACGGTCTTAGGACTCAAGATGCAACATCAACTCCTGTCAGAATTTCCAGCCTGCCAACCTGACCTGTGGATCTCCAACTTGCCAATCCCTATAATTGCATGAACCAATTGCTATTGGTTCTGCTTTTCTGGAGAACTTCAATGAATACGATTGGTACCACATGGGGATTTATACCACAAGACCACAAGAATTAGTGCTCTTAAACTTTTTGACTTTTAGTCAAAGCCATCAAATCTTAAATTTTTAGGCTTGGAAGCACACTAAAATGTTATCAAAATTAAAATTACAGCTTCATGTTAGGGGCGCCTGCTGGCTCAGTCAGTGGAACATGTGACTCTTGATCTTGGGGCTGTGATTTCAAGCTCCACATTGGGCCTACAGTTTACTTTTAAAAAATTACAGGGGAGCCTGGGTAGCTCAGTGAGTTAAACATTTGACTTTTGATTTTAGCTCAGGTCATGATCTCAGGGTTGTGAGATGGAGCTCCATGTTGGGCTCCACGCTGGGTGTGGAGTCTGCTTAAGATTCTCTCTCCCTTTCTCTCTGCCCCTCCCCCCACTCTCCCTTTCTCTCTCTCTCTCTCCCTTTCTAAATCAATTAATTACAATTTTAAAAATCATAGCTTCATTTTATTATTGAGAAAACTAAGGCCCAGAGAGGCCAAGTTTCCTATCCAAGGTCACCCAGTAGAAAAGTAATTATAATGTGTGAGGCTGGTACCTGGTCTTCTGACTTATACCACTTTTTATGTATCAAAATAACATCAGTGAATAGATAACATATATGTCCTCGCACGGTGCCTTGACTTTTATGGTGGTATAATACCCTTTCAAAGTCTGACTTACATGTAAGAGTCACTCTGGTTGCAATATGAAGAATAGGTCGAATGTGCGGGGATTGTAGGAGCTGGGATATAGGTTAAGAAGCAGGTTCATAAAAGGAAATTGATTATAAGTTCCATTTATTACCTGGTAATACTTGCTTAAGGAAATACTAAAACTTCCATAGATGGTGAGTTTGTTTCCCCAACTAATTCTAAGAGAAGCACCTTCCTACTCCAATTACTAAAACTGAGGAAGGTCCTGAGGCTCCGGATCCCAGTGACCCCTCTGCTGTTTAACACTTGCCTGCCAGCAAGCTGTACACTTAGACCGGGTTGGTGACAGCCTGTGGATTTTGAAGGACACCAGGAAGACATCTCCTATTGGTTATTCTTGTTACTGTCTGAAAGTCACCCACTGAAGCTGAATCATCTGTGTTAAGTAAGTATCATCCTGTCCCAGATTTTTATTGAGCACCTACTGTGCACTTGGCCCTATGCTAGTTATTGGGAACAAAGAGATGAATAGATGAGTAAGACATGGTCCTTCACGTCAAGGAGCACACAGTGTATAACAAATAATTATACTACCATGTAGTAAGTTCAACTGTGGAGATATACACGGGATGAGCTCCCAAGCTAGCCTGGGATGGAAGGTGAAGATGAGGGAAGGAGACAAAGAATGTTCCCTGAAGGAGGTAACACCTACACTGAGCCTGGAAGAGAGGCAGGAGAGGCCTTAGCCAGGCAAGGTGAAAGGGAGTGATGCTGGCAGGAGGTATGGTGTGGAGAAAAGTTGCAGGCAGTTCTGGGTTGTCTATGTAATGGGGGAGCACAGGGAACAGCAGATGAGACTGAATGGAAGACAAGAGCAGGCAGTGGGGAGCCACTGAAGGTTTTTTGTCTATTTATTTATTTATTTGTATTATTTCTAAAATTTTTTAAAAAGATTTTATTTGCTTATTCGTCAAAGAAGAGAGAGAGAGAGAGCTAGCATGCACAAGCAGGGGGTGTGACAGGCAGAGGGAGAAGTAGGCTCCCTGACGAGCAAGGAGGGAGGGAGAACCCTGGGACCACCACCTGAGCCAAAGGCAGAAGCTTAACCGACTGAACCACCCAGGCCACCCAAAGTTTTTTTTGTTTTGTTTTGTTTTTAAGAGAGGTAGGGAGGGTGCGCACATGCTCACGAGTGGGGGGAGGGACAGAGGGAAAAACTCTCAAGCATATTCCCCACTGAGTGCAAAGAGCCTGTGGGGAGGTGGGGACTCCCATCTCACTACCCATGAGATTGTGACCTGAGCCAAAACCAAGAGTGCACACTCAACCGACTGAGCCACCCAGGCACCCCCACTGGAAGGGTTTAAGGAGGAGAGTAGAATGGTCATTTTAGATAGATGGATCTAGTTGCTAAGGGAAGAGGGATCAAGGGGTTTGATATTAGAAGCAGGCAACCCAGTTAGAAGATGCCTCGGGCGCCTGGGTGGCTCAGTGGGTTAAGGCCTCTGCTTTCGGCTCAGGTCATGATCTCAGCGTCCTGGGATCGAGGCCCGCATCGGGCTCTCTGCTCGGCAGGGAGCCTGCTTCCTCTTCTCCTTGTCTCTCTGCCTGCCTCTGCCTCTCTGCCTACTTGTAATCTCTCTCTCTGTGTCAAATAAATAAATAAAATCTTTAAAAAAAAAAAAAAAAAAAAAAAGAAGATGCCTCAAGGAAAAAGGAAAAGATGAATTTGAGGAATATTTAGAAGGATAAAATGTACAGGACTGGCCGCCTGGGTGGCTCAGTCATTAAGCATCTGCCTTCGACTCAGGTCATGATCCCGGGGTCCTGGAATGGAGCACCACATGGGGCTCCTGATCCTCGGGAAGCCTGTTTCTCCCTCTCCCACTCCCCCGCTTGTGGTCCCTCTCTCGCTGTCTCTATTTGTCAAATAAATAAATAAAATATTTTTTAAAATGTGCAGGACTTGATGAATAAGTAACCGGATGGGCATTCCCCCACTCGCACCCACATCCCCTGCCCCAGGTTACTTTGAAGCAAATCTCAGATCTTCATATCATTTCATCTGCAAATATTTCATCATATCTATCTAAAAGATAAGGATTCTTTTTAGAAAAATAACTACAATACTATTTTTACCCCCTCAATGAACAGTCGTGCTTTAATATTATCAAATATCTAGTCAATGTTCAATTTCCATAATGTTAGCTCCTAAATTAAAAAAAAAACAACGATTTGAATCAGAATCAGTAAGACCCATACGCTGTGATAGGTTGACATATCTGATTCTCTCTCTTGTTATTTAAGAAACTGGCTCATCAGTCCCATAGCATTTCCCAAGGTACAGATTGTGCTGATTGCACCCTGTGGTGGCACTTGAGTGTATTCTTCTGTCCCTTTATTTGCTGTAATATGTTCCTTGGCTATAGAGGCCTGATCACATTCGGCTTTGATTCTTTTGTCAAGATTAGATAGTGCTATTCTTCTATCCGGCTTGATTATCTCTCTCTTTGTGATGTTAGCAGCCACTGATGGTAATTGCCTAGACTTGTTAATTTGTTAGGTTTTGCAAAATGACCATGCTTCTCTTTAAGAGGCTGTAACACTCTATCACTGAAGTATGAATAAGTTTGTCACACCTTCTTCTTGAGGGGGACAGAGATGGCAACATGACACCTGTGCTGGCCAGGGTTTGAGTTAGGGACAACAGGGAGAAAGGTGGCAGAGAACCCATCCTTTGCCTCACGCACACTCTCCCTCCTGCCAGCTCCTCTTAGGACCATTCAGTTCCTCCTGGGGTGGGGGCACCTGGGATCTGAAAGATCCAGTTTCCCAGGGAGGATTTAAAATAGTGAAAGCATTACCTAATGGGATGAGATTAGACCCGCTCCTTCAGGGAAGATGTGTCTTCTAAATCAAAGCAGAACTTTGCTGGAATTAATCATGGCTATGGGAGTGTCGTCTCGGTCAGACTACACAAAATGTGTAAAAAAAAAAAAAACAAGCTAGGATCTAATAAATGACACTGGTGAGCTGTGGAAGGACTATGTGTCTGGAAGGAACTTCTCTACTTGCACTGTAGAAAAATGACCGTAAAAAGCTGTCCAGTAATATAGCCAAGGGAAGGGAGATGCCAAATCTGTGGTCGCTAGAACAGTACATTCTGCTTTGGGGCAGGGATATTCATTCATGCATTTATTCAGCAAACACATAGTGAGTGCTTACTGTGGACCAAGTCCAAGGGGTTGAAGGCAGGCTCTGCCCTCTTCTTTCCCATTCTCGTGGGGAGACAGAGCAATACACAGTCGATTAGAGCTCACGAAGCTAAATGCCTGGAACAGGGAGCTATAACCACCCAGAAGCATGTGCTTGTGAGCTCAACCAGCCCTCTGGGTAACTTGAGATTGGAAAAGGGACTTGCCAATGTGGGGCCTCCACTGCCACACCCATCTCCCCCTTATTTTACGTTTAGGTAATCATGTCTTCTGCAATCCAGGACAACAGAGCAAGACAGACACTTGTTTTGGTTCAAACACTATCTTTTTTTTTTTTTTTAAGATTTTATTTATTTATTTCACAGAGGGAGAGAGATCACAAGGAGGCAGAGAGGCAGGCAGAGAGAGAGCGGGGAAGCAGGCTTCCTGCTGAGCAGAGAGCCCGATGCGGGCCTCGATTCCAGGACCCTGAGATCATGACCTGAGCCGAAGGCAGAGGCTTTAACCCACTGAGCCACCCAGGCGCCCTATCTTTTTTTTTTTTTAAGACTTTTAATTTTTAAAATTTATTTGACAGAGAGACAGACAGAGAGAGAACACAAGCAAGGGGAGTGGGAGAGGGAGAAGCAGGCTTCCCGCCCAGCAGGGAGCCCAATGGGGGGCTCGATCCTAGGACCCTGGGATCGTGACCTGAGCCGGAGGCAGACGCTCAACCGACTGAGCCCCCCGGGTGCCCCCGGAACTGGAAGACCTTTCAAGCCCCTTCTGTAATAATAGGTCTTATAAAAGTCACAATTCCTCGGTGCTGGCAAACCCCACCCTCCCCGGGACTGGATCCTGCCGTCACTTCTCTGGGCCAGGAATACCAGAATGGTTGGCTTGCCTCTGTGAGAGCGAGTGACGAGGGAGCCAGGCTCGGGGGTCCTGAAGAGGATTTTCTCACTGGTACAACGGGGAAGGCAGAAATGAATATACTGAATATCGTTTTTTGTATGTGTGTGTGTATGTGTGTTTTTAACCAGGACATTTCTTGTGCGACTAATCCTCGAAACCCTTAACGCTGTACCGGATGCGGCGAGCCGCCCGGTGGAGTGAGACGTTCTTCCCTCACAAAAGCCGCGGCGGGTTGCGCGGCCCACGGTTCGCAGGGGCCCCATTCCGCCCCGGCCGTGCTTCTCCCCCTCGCCTCTTCCGCCTGCAGGGTCGCCACATCCGCCACAGGCCGACTGTCGAGGAGCCACGGCGCACGCGGCTCTCACGGCCGCGCGCCGCCCCGCGACGTCTCCTTCCGCCTCTCGTTTCCGGCGCCGAGACCCAGGGGCCAGAAGAGGAGATTCTTCCGCTCTCTGAATATGGCTTTTCAACCACGTTTAACAGAACGTTAGGAGACTCAGTTTGGGGAGTGAAACTACCAGTGACCATCAAACTAAGTAAAGGGTGAGGTAGGATTTAATTTTTGAGCTGTGGTTCCCGTTTCCTCTCTCAGACCCTTCAGTTCGTTCTCTGGAGAGCTATGTGGTTGTCGTAATTCCGCTTGACATTTTTTTTTTTTTTTTGACACAGAGAGAGAGATTACAAGTAGGCAGAGAGGCAGGCAGAGAGACAGGAGAGAGGAGGAAGCAGGCTCCCCGCTGAGCAGAAAGCCCGATGCGGGCCTCGATCCCAGGACCCTGGGATCATGACCTGAGCCGAAGGCAGCGGCTTTAACCCACTGAGCCACCCAGGCGCCCGCCGCTTGACATTTTTTAATTTTCATTTTCAGCTAAGCCACGCTCATCCGTCATGGCACATCTCCCAGGAGGCTGCCTGAGGCTCGCCGGGAGGCTGAAAGGAGGCGGGGCCCGGGGGCTGGCTGCCTGCAGGGGAAGGCCCTGCCACCAAGCCGAGCTGTCAGTCCTGGTTCTGCCCCTTTTCGTGGTGAGTGACTTTGATCAAGTTAGCCCTTTTTTCCGAACCTCCATGTCAACATCTGTAAAATGAAAGAAGCCACACCCACCTGAGAAAGTCGAAGGAAGTTGGGACCAAGGGCCCAGAGTGGGCATTTGCGGGTCACCTCCTAACACTACCTTGATTTTAAGGTGGGGACTCTGCCACTGGCAGCCACCCATCCTGAGTGGGAGGGAGACCCCATCTCTACCTCCAGGCATGGCTCCTGATTGTCTTAGGACAGCCGCCATACCCTCCCCTCCGCCGCAGTCACGGGCACATGGTCTAGGCCGAGCTGATGGAAGGCACTGGAACACGGACTGGGGTTTCTGGGAGGGAGAAGCTTCTCTCGTCCGTGGGGACTTGAACAGGAAATATGTGTCCCGACGAGCCACCGACAGCACTTTCAGATGGTAAGGGAAGAGCCTGCCTGAGAATGGAGCCAATCCTGCACACCTTACCTGAAGCCAGACCTGCCCTACACCGTTCCGCCAAGCGAGCCAAGAGATCTGCTTTGTTATTTCAGCCAGGTCGAGATGAGTTTTCTGTTTCTTACAACATCGTGAAGTCCTCATTGACCGTCGTGGGTTAAACAGTGGTCACCAGAACGATTATGTTCGCATCTTAACCTCTGGAACCTGTGAATGTGACCTTCTTTGGAAAAGGGATCCTGGCAGATGTTATTAAGTTAAAGATCTTGAGGCGAGATCACCCTGGATTATCCAGGTGGGCCCTAAACCAGTGACAGGTGCCCTTATAAGAGACACGCCCAGGGGAGAGACACCAGCTCTGCAGAGGTGGAGGCAGAGACTGGAGTTGGACCGTCACAAGCCAAGGCACACTGGGAGCCGCCACAAGCTGGAAGAGGCAAGGAAGCTTCCTCCCTTATGTGCCACAGGAGGAGTATGGTGCTGCTGACACCCTGGTCTTGGACTCTGGCCTCCAGAACTGTAAGAAAAGAAATGTCCATTGTTTTAAACCTAGTCTCTGGTTATTTGATACACTGATCATTGTGCATTTAGAAATATTAATGTTTCTTTATGTGCCTTTAACTTCTTTCCATGACTTTCCCATTCCCCTTCCTTGAAAGGGCCAAGGCAATCCAGGCTCAAGTCCAGCCTCAATCCAGGCTGTCTTGGTGACATACCAACTTGCCTCCTCCTTGCTGTGTGACCTTAAGCAAATTACCTAACCTCTCTGTGCCTCAGTTTCCTCCTCTGTAAAATGTTTTTAGTAGGACTAAATGAGTGATACATGTACATGCTTAGAGCAGTGCCTGGCCTGTAATAACCACTACATGTATGTGATAGTCCTTATGGATTCTCCCCTGTTCTTGGGTGATTTCCTTTCGTCATCAGAATGCTACTTCTTCATGGTAATGAGTCCAGTTGTGTTCCTGACTAGATTTTTAAAATTATTATTACTTGTGATTCATTCACCTCATTATGCTTTTAGGCCATTAAGCTGAGGGAAATGTCACTCAAGGGAGTATGAACAAACCAAGTCCAGTGGGATCTCCCTAGATAGCCAGAGTTAATGGTCAGGAAAGTTAAAAGTCCACCCTGTTACCAAACAGAAAGACAAAGAGCCTGATTTAACCAATAAGCTGTTCAGTACCATGGCTTCTAATTGACTTTTTCTAGGCTTCTCTAAAGGATATAAATAATTTAATTGATTTTCAGAATAACTGACTTGTTTTTGGCAGGTGTTTCTTTTTTTTTTTTTAAGATTTTATTTATTTATTTATTTGACAGAATGAGAGCATAAGCAGGTGGAGGGGCAGGCAGGAGAGGGAGAGGCAGACTCCCCATTGAGCAGGAAGCCCCACGTGGGGCTCTGTCCCAGGAACCCAGGATCATAACCCAAGCCAAAGGCAGACCCTTAACCGACTGAGCCACCCAGGCACCCCTTGGCAGATGTTTCTGTGCTTCTTTGCTTTGTGGTGGGGGTAGATCCAGGGAGAAGGAAGGATTACTAGATTTAAGAACCCCACTGACTATCTTACTTTTTACATTTTAGGTAGGCTCTACACACAGCCTGTAACCCAATGAAGGGCTTAAACTCACAATACTGAGATCAAGACCTGAGCTGAGATCAGAAGTTGGATACTTAACTGACTGGGCCACTCAGGTGCCCCCCCCACATTCCAAAATTTAAAGACATCATTTGTTTTTAAAATAGTCATTGTTTCCCTTTCTTCAAAGGAATTTAAAAGTAGGCCTTAGCTTAGAAATCACTTAGTTCAGAATGGCAGAGCAGCTTTTATGACTGTTTCTAATCCAGACACTGGCAATTTCCAGAAGTGTTTGATTTACTAGTACAGCTGGATCTCCAGAGCGCTCCTTCCATATTCCATTAGTAGCTGAAAGTCCCTAACTCCCTGCTCATCTATGGGAACTGTTCATCTTAACACTGGACTGTGTTCTTTTCTTTTCACTCTCCTTCCTTCATATAAATGGGAAAGAAGAGGAGGACAGATACATCTGCTTCCCAGGCAGATTCCTTTGCCATATTTGCAAAATCCAGAGTCTGTCATGGTATATGTTGGCATGGCTAGAAGCGTTGATTTAGGAAACGTCAGATTTCCTAAAAGAGGGAGGCCTATATGTGGCTCTTACCTAATGTCTTCATGGGCAATTCCTGGAGCAAGTGAGAATAAAAGATTGCTACTGTTAAAAGGAAGGAAGGAAGGGAGGGAGGGAGGGAAGGAAGGAAAAGAGACGGAGGGAGGGAAGGAAGGAGGGAGGGAGGAAGGGGAAAGGAAAAGACTGGTACCATCATTTCAATGCCATATTTGAAAATGCAGACCTCATTGTTTACACTGTGATATTTATACATCTGGAGGCTCTTATTCAGTATGGTAGGTGAATTACTCATTTTGAAAAAGGCATTTGCATGGCTCTGTGCCCAGAGTAAGTTCTGACTTATCTCCTTGAGCCAAGTGGCCACCACTGGGCAAGTTCGAGGATATAGCAGTGAGAGGCTTTGAGATGATTCCTTGCCCAAATCTCACCAGAAGCCTCAGAGCCAGAGGCCAGCCGTGCCTTCACCTGGACTGAGTAGCATCCAGATGGTGGGGTTCAGGGACAGAAGAGGGAAAGGCAAGGGGAAAAGGAGAATAAAAATGCAGGGTGGGAGGAGGAAGAAAAAAACCAACAGATCAGACATTAGGGAGAAGGAAGCACAGGGCTTTACCATATCCCAACGTTGTATCTCAGTTGGCACTTTGTGGTTTGGGCATTGTTAGAGAAACAGAAGGAGTCCAGGATGGCAAGAGAACATTTTTCTAAAAGAATATCATTCTAAAAAAAGGTTTACAGTGGTAGAGAAAAAGCTCCTGTTTAAAATGATTTTCTCACTATACTTGCTTTTTCTATGGGCTGAAAATGGTGTCATGGAACAAGAAACAGTGACTGTTTCTTAAAAGGCTGAGGTCTAAAGTGAACACAAATATTTACTCATCTGTAACTTTCTACCTCTCTCTGGCCTAGAGGTGCTATGGATAAATGGAAGGCAGGGAGGATTTTGTTTAGTAGAAACCTAATCATGGTGGCTTTACCAAGAGGGAGTTATTATCCTCACACACCAAATCTGGAAGTAGCCGATCCACAAAGAGCATTTGGGCTTTCTATCTTCTATTTGACTATCTTTAGCATAAGCTTCCCTCCACGTGGCCATAGGATAGCTGCCAAGGCTCCGAGCATCACCTTCAAGTTCCAAGCAGGATGCCAAAGGGTAAAAGGTAAAAGATACAGGTTAGCTGAGTTTATTTCTTTTCACTGAGCTTTTTATCTCATTGTCCAGAACAGAGTCACATGGCCATCCCAAGGAACAAAGTACCTGCTACTCCAAATAAACTTGGGGTCATTAACAGGAGAAGAGGAGAAAGAATGTGAATAGGCAGTTACCTGCCTGTTACACAGGGGTCTTAACCTAGCTAGGCTCCATGGACATACAGAGAGTTATGGGAGTATCCATGGAAACATTTGCACAAATGTGTTTCTGTGCATTTTTCTATAAATTCTCAGCTTTTATTACTCCAAATATTTCCTCTCCTCCATTCTTCTCCATCTTTCCTTTTTGGACTCCTAAGTAGACACATACTAGACTTTCACTCTGGGATGTTACTACTCTCTTTGATATTTCTTTTTTTTTTTTTTAAAGATTTTATTTATTTATTTGACAGAGAGAGAGAGATTACAAGTAGGCAGAGAGGCAGGCAGAGAGACAGGGAGAGGAGGAAGCAGGCTCCCTGCTGAGCAGAGAGCCCGATGTGGGCCTCAATCCCAGGATGCTGAGATCATGACCTGAGCCGAAAGCAGAGGCTTTAACCCACTGAGCCACCCAGGCGCCCCTCTTTGATATTTCCATCTTGTTGTCTCTGTGTTGTACACTGTGTAATAGCCTCAGGTCCGAATCACTAATTTTCTCTTCAGATTATCTGGGGGCACCTGGGTGGCATAGTCAGTTACGCATTTGGCTCAGGTCATGATCTCAGGGTCATGGGATTTAGCCCAACTTCCGGCTCAGTACTCACCAGCAAGTACACTTGAGATTCTCTCTCTCCCTCTGCCCCTTTTACTTGTGCTCTCTCTCTCTCTCTCTAAAAATAAATAAATGCATCTTTTAAAAGGTTATCTATAATCTTCCGCTTAACCCATCCACAGGTGTTTTTATTTTACAAAGTTCTAGTTGGGGAGCCTGGCTAGCTCAGTCAGTAGAGCATGTGACTCTCAGGGTCATGAGTTCAGGCCCCAGGTTGGGCATGGAGCCTACTTAAAAGAAAAGTTCTAGTTAGTTCTTTTTTTAAAAATTACCTTCTTACTTTCAATAGTCTCTTTCTCATTTCATTCTGTCTCTTTTTAAAATTTTATGTATGGTTATTTTACATTCTGGTTCTCATATTCTAGTATATGACTGCCTGGATTTGAATCCTAGCCTGGCCATTTATTAGGTATATACCCTTGGTCAAATTATTTAATCTCCCTGTACCATATTATCATCAACTCTAAAATGGGAATAATTATGGTCCCTATCTCATGTTGCTGTAATGAGAAGTAATGAGTCCATATCAATGAAGCATTTAGAATGTTGCCTGGTGGATAGTAAGACTATATAAGCTTTTACAATTATTATTATTATATTTTACTTATTTTGTTTATTGCCTGCCTTGCCCTCATAGAATGAAGGTCTTGGGAACAGGGATATTTATCGATTTTGCATTTCTCTGTCCCCTTTTCCTATAGCAGTGCTTGGTACAGAGCAAACACTCAGTAATTTGTTGAACACATGAATGAAAATGCAGAACTCTGTACCAAATTGGAGACTATGCCTTCTTTCAAATATACATGGAACATCCTCAAAAATCAACTATATACAAGGCTGTAAGTCTCAACAAATTTCAGTGAATCAGTGTTATACAGACCATATTCTCTGTCCATCATTCAAATCAGATAGAAATGAGAGATAAATTTTAAAAATGCATGTTTGAAACTTTAAAAATATCTCACTCAATAACTTATGGGTCAAAGAAGAAGTCTAAATGGATGCTCAAATTATTTAGCACTGAATGATAATGAGTTTGCCTCATATTAAAACTTGGGAGATGCCATAGAAGCCATACTTCCAGGCAAACTGATGGCCTTAAATGTTTCTAATAGAAGAGAAGAAAGGATAAAAGTCACGAGATAAACGTGCACCCCCAATAAACTGAAGGACGTGAGAAAGAAGGTAATGATAGAAATAAAAGCAGTAACTAAACCATGGATCTGAGTAGAGGCCTGGGTCGTCCACCAGAGGCCGTTACTTTGTACCATGTGATGGGGGTCCTGGACACTGTCTGTCCTGTCAGAGGCTGCTGTCCTGGGGGCTACACCGACTCCTGGCCAAGAGGCCCGGTTGCTGCTACCCACCAGGGACTTCCTATGCTGCCCCCTGCTTCTTTTCCTACCTGTCTCCTCATTGGAGCCCTGTTCAGTGGTGAACCGTCCCCTTCTTCATCTTTCCCCTGCACATCCAGTCCTCTCCTGGCTCCTCCCCAAGGTCACCACCCCTTGGTAGCCAGCTAGGAAGCTTGCTTCTCATTCCCCAACACCTGTCACACTGAGAGGTTTGGGGATGGGCATCTCCTTCTCCATCACCCCTCACAACCAGGTACACGCCTATAATCCTTCCCTTCCTCTCCAGTGTCCCCCACCCCAACCTCTGTCCTACCTCAGACTTCCTCATACTTGTCCTGATTATTGCCAGAACGTCCTCATAGCCTCTTTGCCTTCAGGCTGGCTCCTTTTCATTCTCTCCACATCAGGTCATTCCCAGAGCGACTTTTCTAGAAGCACAGATCATGTGGCCCCTCTTCACTCTGGATTACATTTCCTTGGAAGTCTCCATTAACTCCCCAGTTAACTCCTCAGTTAGGGGCTCTGTCCCTCCTTCTCTTCTAGCACCCAGAGCAAACCTTGGTCACATCACCTATCATGTCCCTGGCATATCTATGGACCTTTGTGGAGAGGGACCATGCATGTAGGTGTCACTGTTCTAAGTGTGGTCTGTGGATTAGCACCTTGGGCATCGCACAGGGGCTCCTTAGGAGCGCAGAGTCTCACACCTCATCCAGATCTACAGAATCTTAATTTCCATTTAATAAGATCCCAGGTGATTCATTTGCACCTTAAAAATTGAGAAGCACTAATGACTGTTGAGAAAGTTCAAGTTGGCCTTTTCATTTCCTTTGTTGTTTGGTGAGCTTGGGGTGGGGGTGGAGGGTGGAGACAGCCTATTGAAATGACCTACACGCATCTTAGACTGAATAAAATCAATGCAAGCTTTGAGACTCAGATCAGGAAGAGAACTGATTATTCTGGAAACAGCTGACAATGTCAGGTTAATGCTGAGCTGCCCTGAATGAGGCAGGCAGATGCCAGGATATGTCAGCAAAAGGACCTGTCATAGCATCAATTAAAAGAAATGCTGAACACTCACCCCTTTGTTGGAGCCCAGCGTGAAGGGGAGTGCAGCAGGAGGGTGAGAAGAAGGCAGACAGCTCTGTCCTGGCAACAGGAAATTGCCTTAGGAAGATTGATTTGCGCATAGTGCGAAGTCATTGTTAGACAGAAAGGACTGTATGCTGAACTTTTCTTGAGTGTTCCATTCACCCAGGTTGTCCCACCCAATATATTCTTAGCACCCCTGTTGCTCATCAAGCTGTCACAGGAGTGGCACTTAAATAATGGGCTCTGAGTCCTCACTTTCTGAAAGGCTCCAGTAATCTTTCATTGATACACAGTAGATCTCCAGAGCAGATCTGAGCTTTCCTATGTGGAAGCTGCTTGGTGAGATCTGGGGAGGGCAGGGGCTGTAACAATTAGCCTTTGGGTGGCCAAGAGAGCCCCACTGAGGAGAGCATCAACATTTGTTAAAGATTTACTCCATGGGGCACGAGGGTGGCTCAGTTGTTAAGTGGTTAAGCGTCTGCCTTTGGCTCAAGTCATGATCCTGGGTCCTGGGATCTTGTCTGCATCAGGCTCCCTGCTCGGTGGGGAGCCTGTTTCTCTCTCTCCTTCTGCTTCTCCTGGGCTCGTGTTCTCTCTCTCTTTCAATAAATAAATAACCTTTAAAAAGAAAAGAAAAGAAAAAAAGATCTACATCCATACACCAGGCACTATGGTGACAAATGGACACACATGACCAAACTCGTTCCTCTCTCTGGCCATATCGCCCTAGTATTCTCATTCCTACAACTGAAGAAGCTGAAGCCAAGAGACATCAGCTGAATGGTGGCATCCCACAGCTAACAAGTGGCATTGGTAGTTGGATTGGTATTGGTATTAGAGATGGTATTATGAGTTGAATAGTGACCCCCCCAAAAAAAAGATACATTGAAGGGCTCACCTCTAATATTCCAGAATGCGAGCTTATTTGGAAATAGGTTCATTGCAGAGGTAATTAATTAAGATGAGGTGATGACTGTATGAGGGCGGGCCCTATATCAAATATGACTGGGGTCCTTATGAGAAGAGTCACAGGAGGGAGAAGGCGGGTGTGACAGCAGGAGACAGAGAGTGGACTGATGCCCCTACTAGCCAAGGAACCCCAGCACTGCTGGAAGACACAAGGAGCTAGATGTGGCAAGGAAGGATTCTTCCCTACAGGTCCCAGAGTGAGCATGCTCCTGGTGACTCCTTGATTTTGGATTTCAACCCTCCACAACTATGAGGCAGTGAAGTTCTGTTGTTTTAATCCCCTGCTGTGGCACTTCATTGCATCAGCCCTAGGAAGCCAACACACCTGGGAGCATGGTTTTGCCATTGAGATCACCTGCAGACAGGATCTTGAGGGAGCCATCTGGGGTGCTCAGATTGATAGCATCCACACTCACATGCCACTCCAAAGCCTTCCTGTGAGATGTCATCACGGTGGAAAAGGCCAACTCCACTTGGAAGGCTTGCTTCTAAGGTGGAGCTGACAGCTCAAAAGCAGAAAGGGCCAAAATCCTTCCTGGAGAAACCCTTTGAAACCCCACCAATATATAAAGAAAGAAAGCAGATGAGAATGTCACTGGCCCCAGGAGAAACAGAACCTGAGACTGCGATCCTTGTAAGTGCTCACAAGGGATTTATTGAGGGAGAGCGCTCAAGGAAAGAAGATGCTGAGGAAAGACAGGGTTTCAGGAGAAGACCACGCTCAGCCTGACGCTGTGGGGAGCTTAGCATAACTGGCCCACAAAGGTGGTTTCCCCCCAAAAGGCAAGGGGTGTTGTTGCAAAGGAATCCTGGCTCCACACACTAGCCTGGCTGAAGGTTGTGTGTGTGTGTGTGTGTGTGTGTGTGATGTATAGGTGGGATGTGTGGTGTGTGTGATGTATTATACACACAGTGTGTGTGGTGTGGGTGCATGTTCTATTTATATGTGCATGATATGTGTGTGTAAAGGAGAACCTTCCATGGCACTCTGGCTGGCATAGGATATTCAACTTTTGTCTATACCCCAAGTACCCAGTATAGCTCCATCTCTCCCTTCCCAAGCAGCAGTTGGGAGGACAGAGACAAGAGTGGGCACTCAGTCTCTTGGCACATATTTATTGAATCTCACATCAAATCAAAGATGTCCACTCTGCATTAATTTTCATATATGGCGTTCAGTTGGGGTCCAATGTTATTCTTTTGCAAGTGGACACCCAGTTTTCCCAACACCCCATGTAGAAAAGAGTGTCATTTCCCCATTGAATCATCTTGGCCCCCATGTTGAAAATCAGTTGACATATATACAAAAGTTTATTTTTGGGCTCTCTGTTCTATTCCATTGGTCCGTTTATCTGTCTTTATGCCACGACCACATTATCTTGTAGTACCTTTTTTAAATCAGGAAGTGTGAGTCCTCCAGTTTTGTTGTCTTTCAAGATTTTTTTTCCTTGCAAGTTCAGGATCCCTTGAGGTTCCATCGAATTTTAAAATTGATTTTTTCAATTTTTACAGAAAACATTGGGATTTTAATAGGGATTGCATTGAATCCATAGATCACTTTGGGTGGTATTGACATCTTAATCCACGAACAAGAAGTGGCTTTCCTGGGGCACCTGCGGGGCTTAGTTGGTTAAGCATCTGCCTTTGGCTCAGGTCATGGTCCCGGGTCCTGAGATTGTGAGCCCTGCATTAGGCTCCCTGCTCAGCGGGAGCCTGCTTCTCCCTCTCCCACTCTCCGTGCTTGTGTTCCCTCTCTCACTGTGTGTCTCTCTGTCAAAAACATAAATAAAATCTTTTATAAAAAAAGTGTTTTGGGGGCACCTGGGTGGCTCACTCGTTAAGCAGCTGCCTTCGACTTGGGTCATGATCCCAGTGTCCTGGGATTGAGCCCCGCGTCAGGATCCCTGCTCAGTGGGAAGCTTGCTTCTCCCTCTACATTCCCCCTGCCTGTGTTCCCTCTCTCGCTGTGTCTCTCTCTGTCAAATAAATTTTTAAAAAGTAATTAAAAAGAAGCGTTTTGGTTTTTTTTAAATTTATTAGAGAGAGCGCATGAGCAGGGGGAGTGGCAGAGGGAGGAGAAGCAGACTTCCCACTTGGAGAAGGGAGCCTGACTCTGGGCTCCATCCCAGGACCCTGGGATCATGACCTGAGCCAAAAGCAGACGCTTAACTGACTGAGCCACCCAGGTGTCCCCAACTTGCAGTTTTCATCATATAAATTTTCACCTCCTTGGTTTTTTAAAAATTTATTTTTATTTATTTTTATTTTTTATTCTTTGCCCCAGGGGTACAGGTTTGTGAATCATCAGGCTTACCTCTTTCACAGCATTCACCAAAGCACAAACCCTCCCCAATGTCCATAACCCACCCCCCCTATCCCTACCCTCCCCCCCCCCAGTAACCCTCAGTTTG